>JAVIAB010000108.1:25706569-25824286 GCA_032433765.1 Megaustenia siamemsis | reverse complement strand
TTTGAAAGACTAAGGAGAATGGGTGAGACAATGATGTATATATTGAAAGACTAAGGAGAATGAGTGGGACAATGATGGAATATTAAAAACTAAGGAGAATGGGTGGGACAATGATGTATATATTGAAAGACTAAGGAGAATGGGTGGGAGAATGGTGTATATATTGAAAGACTAAGGAGAATGGGTGGGACAATGATATATATATTAAAAGACTAAAGAGACTAAAGATGGTGATGGATCTGATCGATCCGGAGTTCTTGCTGGAAAAGCAAATGTATTTACAATCAACACCTTACGTGAACAATCAGTCTGCCTACGCTGGAGAAAAGCTCGGACGAGTCTTGGAGCGAATTTTGGGATGCCTCAACTTCAATTAAACTGATTTCATGAATACAATAGGTTTTCATTATATAATGAATAAGTTCATTTCAACTGTCCGCTATCTTTTCTCTCTATCTATTCTTGCCTAAAATTTGCCACATTGCTACCGTCATAAATAGAAAGTCAGACTCGAACACCTCGTGTCGACTGATCAAGATAGTTTTCTATTTATATCTTAAATGGTTAAAGAATTTGTGGCTCAAAAAATGGAATATTTCAAAACAGAAGGTGACAAATTGACATTTTCGAAGGCAAATATATATGTAAAACAAGTATTATTGTGTTAAACATCATTCATGCACAAATTAATGAAGCCAGAAGTTTGGAGCCTCTGTGGCTGAGTAGTTATTGTGCTCATTGCCTGATTAGATAGGTCAAAGTTCAATAACTAGAAGTGGGTATTTTCGGACCGACAAGGCTCCAATCTTCATCCAATCTGTGTAAATGTGTATCATATTTTTTTAAGAATAAATTCCGGCCTAGAGTGATACCGACAGTTCACCAAACAATTTGCGTGGTCATGGAAAATATGGTCATTAACACCATTTTCCACATACGCCTAGCAAGACAGGGAAGTGGACCTTTACTTTTACTTGTTAGCTTGTCTAGAAGCTCCACTTGTGTGTGTCTGGTGTCACTCATTGAAACCACCCATCAAATATCAATTTATGAATTAGCAAATTGTTGTAGACTCAGGTCATCTTCACTTATTGATGCTGTAAAAGTTTCAATGTATGGAGTTAAATACCACTTTAAGATTGAAACAAGCAGCTGTGCTGTAGCTTTGCCCTTAGAACTTAATGGCTTCACTACAGTCTGGGCACCTCCATGTCTGCTCAACCAGCAAACAACAAAATGTCCATCTCGATCGTTCATACTTTTCCATAGAACACGCTGAGTTCTTCTCTCAAAATGGTGTGCTACTTGATGCATAGAAAACTGTGTAATATTGAACGCGCTGAACTCTGTACAAAAGGCGTGCAGCTCATAATGGACACACCCGAGTCACTGTAACGTCCGTCACAAGCAGCATAACTCGATGTGTCAGCGACAAAACCGTGGACTTAAGATTAGTGAGCATGCCACGACAATAGTCGCTGTCCCAACAAGCGACAAAACCGTGGACTTAAGATTAGTGAGTATGCCACAACAATAGTCGCTGTCCCAACAAATGAAGTCAGGCCACCACTTCCGTGAGACACTCGATCCAACCGCGGTCCAGCTTGTGGCAAATTTTTACTCGAAAACAGACAAATCATACACTCCGTACCAAGGCAAGGCCGAGGCCTATTACCGTTCTACTAAACTCAAGAGCCAGTGGCACTGCAGCACTATCTCATCGCGTGGTCACGCGAAATTTATGTCACGGGAGAGGGAGAGAGGTAGTTTAAAATCGTAACATTAAGAGAGAGAGAGAGAGAGAGAGAGAGAGGCAGTTTAAAATCCTAACATTAAGAGAGAGAGAGAGAGAGAGAGAGAGAGAGAGAGAGCGAAAAAAAAGAAATGCAGTTTAATATATTAAACATTAAGATTAGATAGAAGAGAGAGAGAGAGAGAGAGAGAGAGAGAGAGAGAGAGAGGGAGAGTTTAAATTTCTAGCAGTAATATATAGAGATCGAGATTAAAATGAAGGAGTTAAGAGAGTTGAGAAAGTTTATACTTCTAGCATCAAAGTTAACCATTTAAAAATCCTAGAATGATCAGAGATAATTTAAAATACAAGCACGATGTGAAAGCAGATTATAATATTGGCATGAAAAGAGATACAGTTAAAAATCCTACTATTACTAAAGAAACAGTTAGAAATACTAAAAATAAAAATAAAAGCAGCTTAAAATAATGTTATGAAAAGAGAGATAGACAATTACATCTCAAGCATTAAAGTAGTGAGAGACAGTCATTCTTTTTATTTTATTTTAAAACTGAGAATCAAGTTCAGAATAATTGATCAAACTTATAGACTAAAGTGTAATACGGGGTGTTCATAATGTCGCTATGGAGTGACTTGATCAATATTCTTGAAATGAAATCACCGATTGATGAAATTTACATCACATTCTGTCTCCACATTCCCGTCACAAACATAACACAGTAAGCCGCTATTATATTCACGGTTTCATTGCTGAAGGGAAATGCTGTTATACAATGGAAACAGGATATATATATATATTTTTTAATACGTCTTCGGTAATGATAGCAAATATAGAGAAGAAGTTATTCAACAATTTGTGTTGAAATGTCCAGACTCACAAGTCTCCCACCGCAATGAGGCTATGACTTTGATTGACAAGTTTCGTGCTACGGATAGTGTTGTAGATGCAGGATCTGGAGGGCCTTCAACTTCAGAAGACACAGAACTTGATATGCAGACCAGAATTACAATGAGCCCTAATAAATCTTTAAGGTGGTTGTCTCAACATGCAAACCAGAATTACAATGAGCCCTAATAAATCTTTAAGGTGGTTGTCTCAACATGCAAACCAGAATTACAATGAGCCCTAATAAATCTTTAAGGTGGTTGTCTCAACATGCAAACTTTTCCAATGAATACCGCCCACAAGGTTCTGAAGTGTTAGCTGCACTATCGTCCTTACAGATTAATTGAATCGCCTTAATTCCATGCAAGAGATTGTGAATCCAGATTGAACTACTGCATGTGGTTTCAGAACCTTATATCTGAACAAGGTGGTGAAGTCCTTGACGTCACTTTCTTCACTTGATGAGGCACGGTTTCATCTCTCCGGTTGCGCCAACAAGTAAGAACAACCGTATGTATAGCAGTAAAAAAAAAAACCCGCATGAATTACATCAAGTACCGCTTTACGTTCAGAAAGTCGTATGCGGATAATTGGGAAACATATTTTTCAATGCAAAAATCAACGCAGAACATTACCGAACTTTAATGATGGAATCATTCATAGCCCACCTTACAGAGCGGGAAATTAAAGAAGCTCGGTTTCGGCAGGATGGGGCAACAGCACACACAGCCGCAACAACATCACCTACTTATTCATCATCATCATTACCGTATCGGTTGGCGTTGGCGATCATGTCCTTCCACAATCTTCTATCCACAGTGCATCGTATGAGTTCTGTTGTTGACTGTTTTCCATACCTTGACACCAAGCTATCCAGTATTTTCTCTCTTTGTTGTCCGCGATATTTCTTTCCCTATATCTTGCCAGTTGTAACCAAGTATTCCAACTTTCCAATTCTCATGATGTGCCCGAAAAATGTTGATTGCTTCTTTCTGATGTTTTTTAAGAGCTCCCTTTTTGTGTTGGCCTCTTTGAGAAATTTCTCATTGGTTTTTTTAGCTGTCCATGGAACTTTTAACATTCTTCTGAGAAATCCCATCTCTGTGGCCTCTAATCGTCTTGCCATTTGTTTGTCTATTGTCCATGATTCGCTTCAATAGGTCAGAATTAGTTCCATATAGCATCGATGAACTCTCTTTCTCATTTCTATTGACATAGATGTGTTACATAAGATATTTTTTTATTTTCTGAAATGCTATTTGTTGATAACAATATTAAACACCGGATAATTTGCACGCAATAAATTTGACCACTTTATTACTACAATGTGGCAGCTAGAATGTGAGAATCTCTGACATTTAAAACGTTTACATATTGGCTGAACACGTAATAGTAGTAAACCTCGTTTTGGAAAGAGGACACGAGACTCACCAATCATCTCCGCCGAGAGAAAATAATGAACCCTGAACTCAGGGATGACTAGGTCTAAACAAGTGAATTTAATCTAAATATAGTAACTGCTGATGACTCGAACCACGGGCGGGCTATGGGAAGGCTAGGTTCAATGTGCTGGGCGTGAATGTGAAAATTCACGCAAATCAGGCTGAACTCAAGTTCCGTGAGCTGTATATAACATTCATCATCGAGTGCCTTCTCCGCAACGAAGGTTGGCTACCATGGATCGCCATTCTACTCTTTCTTGCTTTGATGGTGCAGGCTGTCATAGATTGACTTGTCCTTCTTTTGATGTTACTCGTCCATGTTAGTCTTGGTCTGCCTCTGCCTCTTTTACCTTGTATTTTCCCTTCCAATATTACTTTTAGTAGGCTGTTGTGTCTTTTAACATGCCCAAAAATTTCATTTGTCTTGTCTTAATTGTATTTAGTAGTTCTCTTATTATTTTCAGTTGTTTTAAAACTTCATCGTTTGTTATCTTTTGTTTCCATCCAATTCTACCTATTCTTCTATAAATCCACATTTCAAAGGCTTCAATTTTCTGTTCTGTTTTCTTGTCTAATGTCCATGTTTCTGCACCATACATGAATATTGAGAAGATGTAACATTTTGCCATTCTTAGTTTCAGCCCTGCTGATATTTGTTTTGTTGTTATTATATTTTTCATGGCATTAAAATTACTTTTTTTGCCATACATTTTGTTTATTTCAGTTTTGCATTTTCCATCATTGGTTATAGTATGTCCTAGGTAGTTGTAGCTCTGGACTGTCTCCAGTTGTATTCCTTCAACTGTGATATTTAATTGTAGGTCTTGAGAACTTTCTTTGTTTATGGTCATAGTTTTAGTCTTTTTGATATTCATTTCTAGTTCATATTTTTTGCTTGTTATGTTTATCACATTAAGCAATTGTTGTAGGTCTTTAGGATTTTCTGCTAGTATAACAGTATCATCAGCATATCTTAGGTTATTGATTATCTTTCCATTAATGTTTAGGCCTGGTATCTCTAAGATGTTTTTAAGATTTGCTCACTGTATAGATTGAACAAGCTTGGTGATAGGATGCATCCTTGTCTTACTCCTTTTTTTATGTCCATGGGTGTAGAGTTCTCCTTGTTATATCTTATTATTGCTGTTTGCTCCCAGTACAAATTACATATTAGTCGTATGTCTGTGTCATCTAGATTTAATTAATATATCTATAAATAATATAATATAAAATTACCAACATAGAAATAGATGAAGGTATAAGAAAGATTTCAGATATGAGTTATACAAAAATGGAGGGGAAAAAAAGGAGATAAAAAGATATAAGATAAAAGGGAGATGTAAGAGAAAATTGTGAGGAAATAAAAAATGTCTCTCAAGGTAGGATACATTTTCAAGTTTAAAAAAATTAAATGAAAGCCACAAACCAAGCCATTTTTTTTAAAGGAAGAAAATATAGATGGGAGAAGTAAACGTTAAATATATATATATATATATATACAGACAAGAAAGGTTAAAATGTATATATATATATATATATATATATAATATATATATATATATATATATATATACAGACAAGAAAGGTGTAAAATAATAGAGAATTAAGAGAACGAGTGCTCGATGCAGGAGTGATAACGAACCTGTTGTCTCTCTCTCTCTCTCTCTCTCTCACTCTCTGTGCGATCAAGACTCAATCAGAGTAGGATTCCAGACTCTCTCATGAAGGCAGCTGTCTGTTAAGCGAATCGATTGCCCATATAGTTTTTCTTCCAGGAAGGTGGGCGTGGACCACATTGCTCTTCTCAGGTCTGTGTACTGGGGGCAATCCTGTAGAACATGTTTTGTAGTCATATTGTCTAGTGTACTGTGGCATAGGCTGGTTGTACCTATTTTGAATTTGGTGAACATGTGATTTCTCATTCTATCGTGGCCAGTGCGTAGGCGAAGTATCATGATTTGATCCCTCCTTGATAGTTGATGGTATCTGTCACTCTCGTTATGCTTTGTGTATTCTCGTTTCCATTTTTCATGGAACTGACCCTTGAGGATAGATTTGGCTTCATCATAACTGAGCGGATGGTTCTCTTGTGGTAATCTCCCTCCCTCTTTAGCTAATTTATCTGTGCGTTCGTTCCCGTGTATATTACAGTGTGATGGTATCCACCGAATGACTACTCTCTGGAAGTTATTGCATAGTTGGTCCAGGGTTGTTCTCAAGTCATCTAGTTCATTGTTCTTGTGGCTTTTTAGAGCTGATAATACTGACAGTGCATCAGTCAGAATCACCAATTTATTGTGCATGTTATTTTTGTGTTGCAGCATCTCTGATGGCCTCAGTTTCTGCTTTAAAGTTGTTTGAGAATTTCCAGTAGCTATTGACTTGTGATCTCGTCCTGATTATTCAGCGTCAAGAACACACCTCCCCCTCCATTTCTGGTGGCATTTGTAGCAGAGCTATCTGCGTATATGTGGGACCAAGAGTCATGTGGGTAGGTATCGTGTATGTGTTTTTCTGCTACGTGTTTTCTTTCTGTGTCTGATTGGGTGCCTTTTTTCATGATTCCTGTTATTATATTTTCCTTAAGTTCTGGTATTTTATGTTTTCCATGAGGAGACATATCAGAAACGCCCAAGGGTTTCGATATTGTTTGGGTCTGCAATGTATAAGTACTGGGTCTGCAGTAGTTATTTCATTGGCAATTGCAGAGAAGTTGCTTTTCTTTAGTCGTACATTTCCGGAACCAGTTATTCTTTGGTGCATGGGGTGGCTAAGGAGCCTTCTATATTTCTCCGCTTGTTGCAATACTTTAGTGACCCGTCTGTCATCTAAGGGTTGTAAACATGTTACTGTTTCTAGAGTCTTTATAGGTATATATTTCATAGCACCAGTGATGATACGGGCAGCTTGGTTCTGTGTTCTGTTAATTTTGTTAAGTGTGATTTGGAAGCCATAGCCCAGGAGGTGACTCCATACTCTATATATAGAACTGGTCTGACTCTTCCTACTTATAGTCTTTTCAAAATATTGCTGTCTGCCCCCCAGTCCGTTTCCTGCAAATTTCTTCATAATATTTGTTCGTTTTCTGGCTTTTTTCCTTGCTCTGTCTATATGATTTTTGCAAGTCATTCTGCGATACATGGTGACGCCAAGATATGTTGTGCTTTGGTCAATAGGGAGTGTATGGTCTTTTATCTTCAATTTTGCAGAGAGTGTGTTTCTTGATAGGCTGAAAGATGTATATGTAGTTCTTTTTTTCGTTGATTGGTAAGAACCAGGTGTTCGTCCATTTTTCAAGTTCACCTAGGGCATCTTGCATCCTGGGTCCAGCCACCGACATACTTTCCTCGAGCCCATAACGCCAGATCATCTGCGTATATTGCTGAGTGTATTCTGGGTGGAATGTCCATAACGATGTCATTTATGAAAATTAAAAAGAGTGTTGGGAACTAGACTCCGCCTTGTGTGACAACTTGTTCGATAGAGAGCTTCTTACTTAGTTGACCTTGAACTTGTACTCTGGCCATTCTATCCTGAAGGTATTGAGAGACCCAATTGAATAAACGACCCTGGATGCCAAGTCTAAAAGCTTGTTCTTTAAACCTTCTCGCCAAACCCAATCAAAAGCGTTCTCCATGTCGACCTACACTGTCAGTGTGTTTCTTTTCTTGTAGAGCTTTCTCTATTTCCTGTGTAATGTAGGTGACCAGGTCTTCAGTTGATCTATGCTGACGGAAGCCACTTTGTTGTGGTACGATTTGTTGTTTTGTCTCCAAATGTCACATAAGTCTTCTGTTAACCAGCCTTTCCATGAGTTTACTCAGGCAGCTCAGTGGGCTAATGGTCTATAGCTACTTGGGTCTAGTGGGTCTTTTCCACACTTGAGGATGGGCACCAAATAGCTTCTTTCCAGATTGCTGGCACATGACCTCTCTTCCAGCCATCATTTATTATCCTTAGAAGCTGGCTCTTGGCTTTCTGTCCCAGATTTAGGAGCATTTCGTTGGAGATTTCCACGTTTACCAGGGAACTTTTGAGCTTCATTCATTTGAGGGAACATCTAATTCAGTTGGGGTAAAGATGGTCGTCTGATGCTCTTCTGGTACTAAAGGCTTATGTTTTGCATCTTGGTTTTCCCGCCTTGCAGCTTTCTGTTTGTCTATTGGAATGTTTATTCTACTAATGTTTTTGTAAGTCTCTATAAGTAGATTTGCTGCCCTTTTGCCTGTGAGGATGTTCTAATTGTGTTTTAATGATATTGGAGGTCGGCAGTTGTTTTCGTCGCTCAGAGCTTTCGCAAGTTTCTATAGTTTTATTACCATTTTTGTCTAGATTAAGGCTCTCTGTTTTGTCTATCCAGCTCTGTCTTGCTGATATCATGACCTCACGTCTGTATTTGGCCGAGGCTGCTTTGTATGCAATGTTGCTCTCTGTGCTGTGTGATGTTTCAGCTAGTTGTCTGGCAGAGTCCAGTTCCTCTTCTAGTCTTTGTATTTCCTTGCTCCAGTATGGCTTGTAGTTTCTTCTTGCTCCTCTAGGAATGAATTCTTCAGCAGCTTTCAGGATTCCATTTGTTAACTGCTCTATCATATTATTGACCTTCTTTTCGTGTTGTTTGTGAGCAAGAGCTACTGAAAGTTTGACTGGTCTATGGTCACTATCTCCAAGTTGGTTCATCACTTTTCTGGTTATTTTGATAGATATGTCTCCAGTTGCAAATGCTAGGTCGGGAGTGGAAGTTGTTTTCCATATTCTTGAATAGAAGGTTGGAGGGTCCTCCGTAGAGTTTATGAGGAATAGGTTGTTGTCTATTTCCCATTCTTCCTCTTCTTCACCTCGAACATTGAACTCCTTATATCTCCATCTTTCAGAGTGGCTGTAAAGTCTCCTACTACCAGATACTTTGATGGTGTTATTTCCATTGACTCCAGCTTCAGTAATTTGTCATTTGGACAATATATATTAAATATCCTTATACTAGCGGAGTTAATGTATAGGTCTGTACCAATGATCTCTGCCTCTCCGTTTGTAACTACATCTATCAGTTTTGCTGGGATGGAATTTTTAATAAGTATAAGAATTCCACCTTTGTAACCTTCCCTGTCTTGTCTAAATGTTTGGTAGATCCTGATCATAAATCAGTGCTGAGGATTAAGATGAGTTTCCTGGATGCAGGCAACGTTTATCTCCTCTGCTAGTCTGATTGTTAGAGCTTGTTTTTTGTTGTTGTGGTATATGCCCTCCGCATTCCAGTGTACTATATTCAGCTGTTTCTTGAAGTCTTTCCGGTCAGCGGTAGTTTCTATCATAATTAGAGTCTGTTAGATCCAGTCTGATTGAATACTTGTTAAAACGTTGCACTGTGTTCTGCGCCAGTGACCCAGTGCATTCGATTTAATCCAGCATTTTATTCAGGTTTGCTTTCCTTAGCCTTTGATTGTCCCCTATCTTCCTGCAAGGCAGCAGATTGTCTTTTCTGTAGGGGGATTCTGCTCTTAGATGGTCGGCCCTCCCAGGCTTACGAGCACCATCTGTCCAAGCTTGATGTAGTAATTAGTTGGTGATTAGAACATCACCATCACACATCAAACAACAGACTATAAGACTCTCCTAATTATCACGAACTTTCGGGAGTCTCACCGATGCTGACAAATCAAGTTATGGCAAGTATTTTAAAATAAAAGTTCTACCAGATATATACGAATATATGATAAAACATGTAATTTACTATTTGGATAGTTTGTCAAAGAAGGTGTTGATCTCCTCCTGCGTTAGTGGACGCATGGTTGTTTACTAATTTGGTTCATTTAAGACAACGTCCACAAGAGTCTGAGTGAAATGAATCTCCAATGTCGCCAACCTTCGATGCAGGGAGAAAGTACGACAAGATTGTGTAACTAAAAGAGCCTGGGGTAATTTCCCAAATGTGGCCGTTTCTTTTTGATCGCCACTGCTTTGAGATTTACGCAGCCTCTGAAAATTGGTACCATCGTTTTGTTTTGTTTGTTTCTTGGTAGGGGGAGTGGGGTAGTACATACATATGCCAGTAGATAAATACGTACGGTACCGACGATGGCGCTGTTTAGGACACACACTGCAGAAGCCAACTGAGAGTATTACACGACAGACCCTTTTTGGAATCCCCAATGAAAAAGACAAAGAGAAAGACCAAAATATTCTTAGAGATGACAGATGGAAACAGATATGAAGATGATGAGGAAGACATGGAATGATCTTAAAAGAATTGCGAGATACATAACGATTTGGAAAGTGTTTGTTGAAGACCTATGCTCCACAGGAAGCTGAAGTGTTTGTTGAAGTCCTATGCTCCACAGGAAGTTGAAAGTGTTTGTTGAAGTCCTATGCTCCACAGGAAGTTGAAAGTGTTTGTTGAAGACCTATGATCCACAGGAGTTGAAAACGTTAAGATCAGTGAACTTGTTAAAATTGTATTCAACTTTCCCACAGTAACTCTTGAAACAAACTAACAATTTACTATTGAAATTGAAGTAGAACAACGAAGAGAAATGGATAGGGTGAGCACAAAAACACTCTTTAATGTCTCAGAAATGCTAACCAATTTGGTAATTCCAGAACCAGCTAATGAGGGTGGTGGCTATCTTTGTTAGCAAGATAGGGCGTTTCCACATTGGAGGGTGGTGGATATCTTTGTTAGCAAGATAGGACAGTGCCAGATTGGAAGGTGGTGGCTATCTTTGTTAGCAAGATAGGACAGTGCCACATTGGAGGGTGGTGGATATCTTTGTTAGCAAGATAGGGCACTGCCACATAGGAGGGTGGTGGCTATCTTTGTTAGCAAGATAGGCAGTGCCACATTGGAGAGTGGTGGCTATCTTTGTTAGCAAGATAGGGCAGTGCCACATTGGAGAGTGGTGGCTATCTTTGTTAGCAAGATAGGGTACTGCCACATTGGCGGGTGGTGGCTATCTTTGTCAGCAAGATAGGGCACTGCTACATTGGAGGGTGGTGGCTATCTTTGTCAGCAAGATAGGGCACTGCTACATTGGAGGGTGGTGGCTATCTTTGTCAGCAAGATAGGGCACTGCTACAATGGAGGGTGGTGGCTATTTTTGTCAGCAAGATAGGGCACTGCCACATTGGAGGGTGGTGGCTATCTTTGTTAGCAAGATAGGGCACTGCTACATTGGAGGATGGTGGCTATCTTTGTTAGCAAGATAGGGCACTGCCACACTGGAGGGTGGTGGCTATCTTTGTTAGCAAGATAGGGCACTGCTACATTGGAGGGTCGTGGCTATCTTTGTTAGCAAGATAGGGCACTGCTACATTGGAGGGTGGTGGCTATCTTTGTCAGCAAGATAGGGTACTGCTACATTGGAGGGTGGTGGCTATCTTTGTTAGCAAGATAGGGCACTGCCACACTGGAGGGTGGTGGCTATCTTTGTCAGCAAGATAGGGCAGTGCCACATTGGAGGGTGGTGGCTATCTTTGTTAGCAAGATAGGGTACTGCCACATTGGAGGGTGGTGGCTATCTTTGTCAGCAAGATAGGGTACTGCTACACTGGAGGGTGGTGGCTATCTTTGTTAGCAAGATAGGGCAGTGCCACATTGGAGGGTGGTGGCTATCTTTGTTAGCAAGATAGGGTACTGCCATATTGGAGGGTGGTGGCTATCTTTGTTAGCAAGATAGGGTACTGCCATATTGGAGGGTGGTGGCTATCTTTGTCAGCAAGATAGGGTACTGCTACATTGGAGGGTGGTGGCTATCTTTGTCAGCAAGATAGGGCACTGCCACACTGGAGGATGGTGGCTATCTTTGTCAGCAAGATAGGGCACTGCCAAATTGGCATCTCGCTGCCCGCAAATTTCTCAACGAGCTCCAGCCAAACAGATGGATGGCCGAGCTGATGGATGGTTGAGGTGATGGATGGCTGAGCTGATGGATGGTTTAGCTGATGGACTGCCGAGCTGTAGACGAGCTGATGGATGGTTGAGGTGATGGATGGCTGAGCTGATGGATGGTTTAGCTGATGGACTGCCGAGCTGTAGACGAGCTGATGGATGGTTGAGGTGATGGATGGCTGAGCTGATGGATGGTTTAGCTGATGGACTGCCGAGCTGTAGACGAGCTGATGGATGGTTGAGCTGATTAATGGTTGAGCTGATGGGTAGTTGAGCTGATGGATGGCCGAGCTATAGCCGAGCTGATGGATGGCCGAGCTGATGGATGGCTGAACTGATAGATGGCTGAGCTGATTGATGGCTGAACTGATAGATGGCTGAACTGATAGATGGCTGAGCTGATTGATGGCTGAACTGATAGACAGCTGATCTGATAGATGGCTGAACTGATAGATGGCTGAGCTGATAGATGGCTGAACTGATATATGACTGAGCTGATTGGTAGCTGAACTGATAGATGGCTGAACTGATAGATGGCTGAGCTGATGGATTGCTGAGCTGACAAAATGACGAAGTGTTAAGCAAGCGGCCCTCGAGATAACCGGACTTAGGTATTTGTGATATTTTCCTGTGGGTACAGGTGAAGGACAGAGTGTGTGTACATCTCCTACGCGCCATCTTAGAATAGTTGCAGAAGCGCATCACTGAAGCTGTAAATTTGATTACACAGAACATGCTGCAGAGAGTGGTTCGTGCTATAATATAATTATAGATAATCGCATCGATGTTTGAAGAATAACGGCTTGGACGCACATCTGTGATACCGGATGAAGCGTTGATGTAGCTGAAAAGCACCAATGTATAAGAATGTTTCGAAGTAACATTCTACATCTGCTGGAAATAAAGGTTGTGTTCATCATGCATCGTTATTGAGTTATTTGCGGGTCATCATCACTGTACTCCGAACATGTCTATAGGTACGCAGATTCCCTCCTCAGCAATTCCCTTAGTGTCCAGTGACTGACGACTCCAGTTCTGTGTTGGTTGTTTAGTCTTCTTATGCGCCCACTAAGTTTCTCGTTTCTGGCAGTGTTCATCTTAACTTCCATCTCTTTCATCCAAAAGAGTGAAATATGCGCTTCCTGCGCGACCCAAGATGGTGGTGCCTTTTCGCTTGTTCGTTGGCAAGGAAGTGTGATTTAATTAATGTGTGCTTCTAAATGAAGAAAATAAAAAAGCTCACGGTGTATCCACGTGCCGAAGAGCTGACTGACTGGGGTTGGCCAGTCTATAACGTGGAAATGGGTTCTGGACTGTGCGAATGAGCGAGTGGACGTGAGTCTAGACCATCCACAGCACCGACTTTCATGTACGTAGGGAGGTCAAAAAGTAATGCACACCAATTTTTTTCTCGGCTAATAATAAAGATAGGAATATGAAATTTAGCACACTTGGAATATGACATGTTCCAATTATGTGCACCAAATTGCACAGCATTCTGAAAAATATTACGCAATCTATGAACCGTTAAAATGGAGCTTGTCAACAATGTCCGTTACAAACAGCGAATTGTCATAGAATTTCTGGTTGCGGAAAAAGAAACTGTGGCAAACATTCATAAACGACTGTGTACAGTGTACAAATGTTCTGCAGTCGATAGGAGCACAGTTAGTCGCTGGGTTCAGAGAATTAAAGCTGCAGAAAGTGTACGAGTGGAGCTGCATGATTTACCGCGTTCTGGACGTGTTGCCTCGGCTACCAGCACAGACATGTTAAACCGGGCTGATGCCATTATTTGTAAGGATAGGCGTATCACTAGTCAGCAATTGGCATTGCAGCTTACAGTCAGCAAGGGAAGTGCAATCGCAATTTTTAAAACTCTCGGATATTCAAAGATTTGCGCTCGATGGGTTCCTCGGTGCCTAACAAATGATCACAGAGTTCAAAGGAAAACATTCTGTTCTGAATTGTTGGAGCGTTTCGGTGTTGAAGGAGAAATGTTTTTGTCAAAAATTGTTACGGTGACGAAACGTGGGCACATTATTATGAGCCAAAACAAAAATGCAGTCAATGGAATGGCATCATCCGCAGTCACCAAAAAGAAAAAAATTCAAAACATCTCCATCAGCCGGAAAGGTGATGATCACTGTCTTCTGGGACATTGATGGTGTGATTCTTGTTGATGTAATGACAAGAGGTGAGACAATCAACTCGACAGCTTACATCAATACACTGACAAAACTCAAAAATCGGTTCCACAGAGTTCGGCCTAATAAGCCATCTGCAGATTTGTTGCTTCAACATGACAATGCACGCCCTCACACAAGTCTGGTAACACGGGAAGCAATCAACAAATTTGGTTGGACTGTACTGCCCCATCCTCCTTACAGCCCTGATCTGGCTCCCTCAGATTTCCATCTGTTTGGACCACTCAAAAAATTCCTGCGTGGGAAACACTTTGACAATGATGAGGATGTGATCCGTGCATTTAAAAATGGCTACGCGAGCAGGACAAAACTTGGTACAAACGAGGCATTCATGACCTAGTTTCGCGTTGGCGTAAGGCAATACGCTTGGACGGAGATTATGTTGAAAAATAGGTAGTGTAAAGGGGATGTTCAGCTACAATCTGTGAAAATTTCACACATTTTGCCCGAATAGTTTCCGAGAAAAAAATTGGTGTGCATTACTTTTTGACCTCCCTTCAGTACAACGCGTTATTAAGCAGGATCAATTTAAATGGATAACAGAACTATTATTCTATTCTATATTTACCTTTTTACTGCCTGTTGATGGGTTGGCCATCAACAAAGAGTTCTCCAATATCCTTCTGTCCTCTACTGTCTCTTCTAATCATCATCTGGTGTAATTTATCATCGTGATCTCTAAAAGTGTTGTCTTTCTCTGTTTCTAGGTTTTCCCTGCGGGTTTCAAGCGCAAGTTTGTCCGGGAACACTTTTGTCTTCTTGATCACCACCTTTACTTAGAATTTCTTGTTCTGTATGAACCAGAATTAATGCACACAAAAAGGACGATACCAATTTAAACACACACACATAACTATGAAAAAAGGCTGTTTTAATCATTTGTTTATTCCACCACTTTGAGTTTTTGTCTTTCTTTATTTTGTAACATTGTTTTAGCATTTAATATTGACATATACATGATTAACAAAGAATACAAGGCTTCTAGAATGATTCACATCATAACATACCAGTATACCTCAAGAACATAACATCTATTTCAAACTTCATAAAACAGCAAGGATGAAACACATTGGCTACAGTCAAGGCACACACTTCCTGCCACATTACAAATCGGAAATTGCGAAAATTATGTAATTGTTTGATCAAAATTCGAACTAAAAACTATAATGTTGTACACAAATAAAAGTACTAAATTATGGTGTTCCTGGTTCAAGAAAAACACAGACCACTCTTAGTTCATTATTAAGATTTGAAATAACAACACACGTATTATATTTATTTAATTATATTCATAAAGTAAAAGTTGAAAGGCGTCAAGGGAGCAATAGACAAAATGTCGAAAGAGAGTCCGGACCACGTCACTTCAATGGTCTACAGAAGAAATTTGAGAATACCTTGGACAGCTAAAAGGGGCAATGTTTACATCTTGAAAGAAACCATTACATAAACAAACATTTAGGGTGTACTAGAACAAAAGAAACTATTACATAAACAAACATTTGGGGTGTACTAGAACAAAAGAAACCATTACATAAACAAACATATGGGGTGTACTAGAACAAAATAAACCATTACATAAACAAACATTTAGGGTGTACTAGAACAAAAGAAACTATTACATAAACAAACATTTAGGATGTACTAGAACAAAATAAACTATTACATAAACAAACATTTAGGGTGTACTAGAACAAAATAAACCATTACATAAACAAACATTTAGGATGTACTAGAACAAAATAAACCATTACATAAACAAACATTTAGGGTTTACTAGAACAAAAGTACAGGTAGGAGATCTATTGATAATAAAATAGTAGTTTTTTCTGGAAGGGAAGATGGAAAACACCGTGAAGGAGTAGGCATAATGATGACAGACAAAGCTGCAAGAAGTTTATTAGAATGGGAACCGGTAAATAGCCGTCTGATACGAACACGATACAAAACAAAACATGGAAGACTTTCAATTATTCAATGTTATGCGCCTACTAACGAAGCTGATGATGAAGTTAAGGACGATTTTTATAACCAACTGCAACAACTTATAAACAAAATACCAAACACGATCTTTTAATTGTAATGGGAGACTTCAACGCCAAAGTAGGACAAGATAACGCAGGAGTGGAACATGTGATGGGGAGAGAAGGCTGTAATACAACAAGTCAGAATGGAGAAAGATTAATAGAATTATGTTTAATAGAAAATTTAGTTATAGGTGGGACATTATTTCCACACAAAAATATTCACAAAACAACATGGATATCTCCTGATGATAGAACATCAAATCAAATTGACCACCTATGTATTAAACAACAATTCAGATCATCATTAATAGATGTAAGAGCATACAGAGGTGCTGATGTTAATAGTGACCACAACCTGTGCATTGGGAAAATAAGATTAAAATTTAGAAACCAACAGAAGAGGTCAATTACACATAAAATTGATAGTCATAAACTGAAAGATGAAGCCATAAAGGAAAAGTTTAACATAGAGCTAAGTAATTGTTATTCAGCACTCGGTGAAATAGACTTAGATATCAATGAAATGTGGGACTCACAGAGCAAAATACTAATGACAGCAGCAGAAGCAAGTGCCGGACTGAAGAAAATGGAAAAACGAGCTTGGATCTCAGACACCACATGGAAATACATCAAAGAAAGAAGAGAAGCAAAGAGAGCCGTGACTAATGTAAAGACAGATCTTGGAAAGGTTCTGGCAAAAGCAACATACAAAGAATTAGACAACAAAGTGAAAAGTTCGGCAAGAAGAGATACAAGAGCTTATATAGACAACTTGGCAGAGAAAGCAGAGACAGCTGCAATTACAGGAGACAGCAGAACTCTCTATACTGTACAAAAGATGCTGACAAACACCTATACATCCAGTGGAACACCAATTCTAGACAAATCTGGATTAATGCTAACAACAAGCGCAGACATAAAAGCCCGTTGGGCGGAACACTTCAAAGAAATTCTTAACCGTCCACTACCTCACAGTTTAATAGATTTTGAAGCTGAAACACCAGCAGCAGAATTAGATGTAAATTTAGATGACTTCACCTTGAGTGAAATAGAAACCACCTTAAAGCTAATGACCAATAACAAGGCTGCTGGAGAGGATAAGTTAACAGCTGAGATCCTCAAGGCAATTGATAGCCATAATTTAATACATCTCCAAAAAATGTTCAACATCATTTGGAAAACAGAGAAGACGCCTCATAAATGGAAAAAAGGAATCATTGTTAAGATCCCAAAAAAGGGCAATCTTAGAGATTGTAACAACTGGAGAGGCGTGACACTTTTGTCAGTTGCCTCAAAGTTATTCTGTAAAATCATCCTAAATAGAATAAAGGATTCAATAGATACAGTAATGCGTGAAGAACAGGCTGGGTTTAGAAAAGGGAGAAGCTGTCTTGACCACATTTTCACTCTACGACTTATATTGGAGGAACACATTGAAAAGCAAAAACCTTTTGTACTTAACTTCATCGACTTCAAAAAAGCATTTGATAGTATTCATAGAGATTCTTTGTGGAAAATTCTGAAGCAATATGGTTTACCATCAAAAATCATAAACATTATCAAAGACATGTATGATGGTTACACATGTGCAGTTCGAACAGAGGAAGGACTGAGCGAATGTTTCCCAATAGAAACTGGGGTTAAACAAGGATGTATTTTATCGCCCTTGTTATTTGGAATTGTTATGGACTTCATAATGAAGAAATGCTGCACTGGTAATAAAGGCATCGAATGGATAGAAGGAGACCATTTGGAGGACCTCGACTTTGCTGATGACATAGTTCTCATCAGCAGTCAGATAAAAACGATGCAGGAAAACACAAATGAACTATCATCAATAGCCAGCAAAATTGGGCTTGAGGTCAATCATGAAAAGACTAAAGTCATGAAAAGTTTAATTCCAACAAGTGACAAAATATACATGGAAAACAAACCAGTAGAAGAGATCGATCACTTTATCTATCTTGGAAGTCACATTGATCGAGAAGGGGATACGAGCAAAGAAATTAGAATCAGACTGGCTAAAGCAGCAATGTCTTTCAGAAGCCTTGAAAAGTTGTGGAAATCAAAACTCATTAGCACAAACACAAAACTTAGGCTATTCAAATCAAATGTACTATCAACCCTTACGTATGCGTGTGAAAGCTGGAAAACAACAAGAGATATAGAAACAAAGTTGAACGCATTCGAAAATAAATGTCTAAGGAAAATACTTGGTATAGAATGGAACGAATTCAAAACAAACGAGGAAATTAGAGAAATCGCCAATCAACCACTAATATCTTCAGTAATAAAGAAAAGACGATGGTCATACGTTGGACATGTGATGAGAAGAGATAATAATCGAATAGCAAAGCAAGCCCTCATATGGGAAACAACAGGTAAAAGAAAAAGAGGAAGACCCAGGGAGACACTGAGAAGAACATTGATGAGAGAGGCAAGAGCAGCAGGAATCGGCTCCCTCAATGAGATAGAACTGCTTGCACAGAACAGAGACAGATGGCGAGATTTGATAAAATATCTTTAAAAGAAAACTGCTAGAACAAAAATTCATATAGGAGAAGGTGTATCTTGGTCTACGCCCTATGGGCCGGTTACGGCTCGAAAGGTCAATAGATAGAACAAAAGAAACTATTACATAAACAAACATTTAGGGTGTACTAGAATAAAATAAACCAGTACATAAACAAACATTTAGGGTGTACTAGAACAAAAGAAACCAGTACATAAACAAACATTTAGGGTGTACTAGAACAAAAGAAACCATTACATAAACAAACATTTGGGGTGTGCCAGAACAAAATAAACCATTACATAAACTAAACATTTAGGATGTACTAGAACAAAATAAACCAGTACATAAACAAACATTTAGGGTGTACTAGAACAAAAGAAACCATTACATAAACAAACATTTAGGATGTACTAGAACAAAATAAACCATTACATTAACAAACATTTGGGGTGTACTAGAACAAAATAAACCATTACATAAACAAACATTTAGGGTGTACTAGAACAAAAGAAACCATTACATAAACAAACATTTAGGATGTACTAGAACAAAATAAACCATTACATAAACAAACATTTGGGGTGTACCAGAACAAAAGAAACCATTACATAAACAAACATTTAGGATGTACTAGAACAAAATAAACCATTAAATTAACAAACATTTGGGGTGTACTAGAACAAAATAAACCATTACATAAACAAATATTTAGGGTGTACTAGAACAAAATAAACCATTACATTAACAAACATTTAGGGTGTACTAGAACAAAATAAACCAGTACATAAACAAACATTTAGGGTGTACTAGAACAAAAGAAACCATTACATAAACAAACATTTGGGGTGTACTAGAACAAAACAAGGCAACATATTCTTTTTTATTTTTAATTTTAGGTGAAGAGGAAGAATTAAAAAAATCTGGTAACAACTGTAAAAATAGAAGGAAAGAGAGACAAGAGCCAGGGGGAAAAATCCCAATTTAACAGATAGGATGGAAAAATAACAGTCTAACTGATAAGCAACACTGGGGACAATTATATGTGAAAATACATGATCACTATGCCTGTGAAAATGGCACTTGTTTATGCTTGTCAATAATCGCTTCTCTTCAACGTTGAAATTATGCTTGGCCCTTATTTACTAAGAGCTGTAATAATGTGCACTCTTTGGCCTAACAATCCAGACTACTTTCCGTATTAGAATAGACTAGTTAGTTGGTTTCTAGAACCACCTCTTGGAGTTGGAGTAGGATCTTGACCAGCTATGACTCACTTATACTGACGGAGGTGTCAGCTGTGGATTGTTGATCCCTTTTCAGCCCTGGTCCATTCTGTTTCTTGCCCCCGGACATGGCACCAGGTGATGATCAATCACTTAAGTGTATCAACAAATTATCTATTTCAGGTTATGACAGTGTGCCACAAATGATAATTATGCTTGTGCCACTATTGCATTTAATATTATATATGGCGTCCTGACTGTAACCTGATGGTTAGTAGCAAGCTATCATGATTTGACAGTAGTTTGTATGTCAGATGCTGCATACTTGGCAACTTCTCTCGTGGCTGAATCTGCCAAAATTGGATAGGCAGATTCAACCACACAATGAACAAGATTAAATTTGTGGCGTCTGGTCTCATCTACTTTCTTCTATGACTTTTGTCTGATTTTGACATCATCCCTTTCTTGAATGTTTTTGTGTTGTTTTAAGCACAATTATGGATTATGCACTAATTTATATATTCATTTTGCTTAGTCTTTATCCAGTCCTGGACCAGATTATTGGCTGTTAAAGTGTTTTAAGCTAGCTAGTTAGACTTCATTTTTTGTTGTATATGCCATTACCAGTCTGTACAAGTGGACCACACAGACAAGACACTTCTAAGAGACTTCATCACTGACCTTAAAAGGACGTTAAATGGGCATAGATGCGTTGTGGTATCCGACGGTGTGATATTTTGAACCTGCCCCCTTTGATTCCTACCCACTTTGTTAGACTGATATCCACCAGTGGGAGGTGTAGTTAGACTGATATCCACCAGTGGGAGGTGTAGTTAGACTGATATCCACCAGTGGGAGGTGTAGTAAGGTATAGAATCAGCTCCAGTTCATTGATCCTGAGTTGCTGACTGCTCTCTGAGCAAATATGCCTACTCTTTGAGGTGGACACTAATTGTGGTCAACATTCAGTGTTGATTTCTTCAGAAAAGTATTCAGAATTGATGTTTCTCAAGGAGTCATATGGAGCAAAATGTGTTATAAATAACTGTTGCACGTGAATGTTTTTAAAATGGTTTATCTCCATCGCTTGCTCTTCAAATTTATGATCATAAATACAAAATAGTAATGTGTAATCAGGACTTTTTTTCAGCTGGAACACACTCTAGTAAACTTTCAGAAGACTTTAAGGGTCGCAAAGTCATCACTTTGTGCCATCTTGTCATCGAAGTTTGGTATGGTACTACAGATCATCAATTTGTCACCAGCGTTGATGCTGAACGTTGCCATAATTGTTGGCCCACTTTAGTCTGTCTGTCTCAGATACCTTGTATTCCCCCTTCCAAGATTACTGTTATTGTATTTCTTTACGTGCTCTAAACCAATAATCTGTCTTCAAAATGTGTTTAATTCTTTCCTCATTTTTCAATTGTTTCAAAACTTCAATATTTGTTTTCTTCTGTCAATCCAAAATGTCCTATCCTATAAATCCACACTTCAAGAGCTTCAATTTTTTGTAGGACTCTAAATCCACAATCACCAGACACATATTTTATAAGCAACTAAAAACTATATCCATAGTTACTGGATACTAATTACTATATCCATAGTTACTGGATACTAATTACTATATCCATAGTTACTGCCAGTTTACACTCTCACTTTGTCACTGACAATGATAATACATGCGTAAACACACCACAGGCCTGATATATTAATATTTTATTAGTTAACTGGAAGGCATCATGATAGTTCCAGAAAACTTTTTCGTAGAAAAAAGCACTGTTATGTAAGTATTATGCTTGTATTAGGGAACAAAAATTAAGTAATACAAGCAACAGAAAAGACAAAAATTAAAAAATGGGAGATTTCAAAACTGATCTTGTCCTCATAAAAACACTAGCCCTCTACAGAAAAACATAAGAAATGAAATCAGTGGGGTGGTCATTGCCCTTATTAATAATAATACTAGTAATGTGATGAAATATCTATCTATTTAGTGACCTATTGAGCTGTAGCCGGCCCATCGGGCGTAGACCAAGATGCTCCTTCTCTTATCTGAATTTTTGTTCTAGCAGTTTTCAATTCTTTTAAAGATATTTTATCAAATCTCGCCATTTGTCTCTGTTCTGTGCAAGCAGCTCTATCTCATTGAGGGAGCCGATTCCTGCTGCTTTTGCCTCTCTCAGCAATGTTCTTCTCAGTGTCTCTCTGGGTCTTCCTCTTTTTCTCTTACCTGTTGTTTCCCATATGAGGGCTTGCTTTGCTATTCGGTTATTATCTCTTCTCATCACATGTCCAACGTATGACCATCGTCTTTTCTTTATTACTGAAGATATTAGTGGTTGATTGGCGATTTCTCTAATTTCCTCGTTTGTTTTGAATTCGTTCCACTCTATACCAAGTATTTTCCTTAGACATTTATTTTCGAATGCGTTCAACTTTGTTTCTATATCTCTTGTTGTTTTCCAACTTTCACACGCATACGTAAGGGTTGATAGTACATTTGATTTGAATAGTCCAAGTTTTGTGTTTGTGTTGATGAAATATAGTTCCATATTATTAATAATAAAAATAGATTGGAGCCCATCTTAATGAATAAGAATAATGAGATCTGTACGGACACATTTTTGAAGGTTACTGCTCGATGGCTAAATAAAAAAGCAATAAGAATGCTCTGTACGTAAGAAAAATAAAGCCTATTACATGTATTACTATTGACAACAGAGCAAACAATCATCATTCTTTGACCATTTAAAAAGATGTGCTGAACTATCAGATTACAGGATGTGGGAGGCTGGGGTATAGAGGTAAAGAAGCAGGCCTTTGGATGCAGATTCTGGGTTTGAATCCCACCACAGGCAGAGGAAATTTTTCACTTCAAATCTGTGGTTTCTTCATTGTTCACCCTCCCCCGGATCTCAGTAGTGTATTCCTATGTCTAGCCCGATTCGATAACAGAGAAAAACAGCAGGCACTGCATGTATTCTGTGCGTGCTAATGAACTCTTAGCAGTTGGAAATCTAAAAAAGTAGGTCCAAAAATGGCAGGTTCTGGGGCAAAACTGAGGAAAAAATCTGCCCAAAACATCAAAACTCTTCAAAGATAAAAAAATGAGAGTACCTATAAAGTCAGAATATCTGCTGACATCGAGAGGGACACCTAAGTATATGACTGCCAATGTGAGAAATATGGAAAAAATATGTTTGCACAAAATTCAGTCCCTCTGGATTTTGCTACAGCTGGCAGTACGCAAATGAACAACAAATCCCATTGATGTGATAATATTAACAAATATGGTCACTAAGGTCTGTAACCCATAAGGTGTTTCAGGTACTCCATTTAAAAAAAAAAAAACATTACTCTTTGGAAAAAATCTACACACAGTAGATTCTACACTCCAGACCATAAGCCATACTCCAACATACAGGAGAAACAGTTTACAACATTTCCAACAAATGCCATAAGCTTGAAGACACACAGAAAAGGAGTATAAGCTTGAAGACCCACAGAAGGGAGTATAAGCTTGAAGAACCACAGAAGGGAGTTTAAGCTTGAACACCCACAGAAGGGACTATAAGCTTGAACACCAAGTGGGAGGGACTATAAGTTTGAACACCCATAGAAGGGAGTTTAAGCTTGAACACCCACAGAAGGGAGTTTAAGCTTGAACACCCACAGAAGGGACTATAAGCTTGAACACCCACAGAAGGGACTATAAGTTTGAACACCCACAGAAGGGACTATAAGTTTGAACACCCACAGATGGGAGTTTAAGATTGAACACCCACAGAAGGGAGTTTAAGCTTGAACACCCACAGAAGGGTGTATAAGCTTGAACACCCACAGAAGGGAGTTTAAGCTTGAACACCCACAGAGGTGACTATAAGCTTGAAGACCCACAGAAGGGAGTTTAAGTTTGAACACCCACAGAAGGGACTATAAGCTTGAACACCCACAGAATGGAGTATAAGCTTGAAGACCCTCAGAAGGGAGTTTAAGCTTGAACACCCACAGAAGGGAGTATAAGCTTGAACACCCACAGAAGGGAGTATAAGCTTGAACACCTACAGAAGGGACTATAAGCTTGAACACCCACAGAAGGGAGTATAAGCTTGAAGACCCACAGAAGGGAGTATAAGCTTGAACACCCACAGAAGGGACTATAAGCTTGAACACCCACAGAAGGGACTATAAGCTTGAACACCCACAGAAGGGACTATAAGCTTGAACACCCACAGAAGGGAGTATAAGCTTGAAGACCCACAGAAGGGAGTATAAGCTTGAACACCCACAGAAGGGAGTATAAGCTTGAACACCCACAGAAGGGACTATAAGCTTGAACACCCACAGAAGGGACTATAAGCTTAAAGACCCACAGAAGGGAGTATGAGCTTGAACACCCACAGAAGGGACTATAAGCTTGAACACCCACTGAATGGACTATAAGCTTGAACACCCACAGAAGGGACTATAAGCTTGAACACCCACAGAAGGGAGTATAAGCTTGAACACCCACAGAAGGGAGTATAAGCTTGAACACCCACAGAAGGGAGTATAAGCTTGAACACCCACAGAAGGGACTATAAGCTTGAACACCCACAGAAGGGACTATAAGCTTGAACACCCACAGAAGGGAGTATAAGCTTGAACACCCACAGAAGAGAGTATAAGCTTGAACACCCACAGAAGGGACTATAAGCTTGAAGACCCACAGAAGGGAGTATACGTTTGAAGACCCACAGAAGGAAGTATAAGCTTGAAGCCCCACAAAATCAAACATACATGTTTGAAGACCCACAGAATGGAGTATAAGCTTGAAGACCCACAAAAGGGAGTATACATATGAAGACCCAGAAGGGACTATTACCATCGAGGACATAAATCCCTTACACCAATACTGAGGCCTCAAAACCGATGAATGAATTCTTTACTCTAGGAATAAGCAAAATGAGAGCATTCACTGTTACAGTTTTATGCTAAGACTACACTTTATCAATTTTATGCTGTGACTACCACTTTATCAATTTTATGACATAAAACTTTATCAATTGGACCAAAGGGTGTCGGTTCACAGGCCACCGCACCACAACACAATCAATTTTATGCTATGGCTACCACTTTATCAATTTTTTGCAAGGGCCACCATTTTATCAAATTTGTACCAGGAGTACACTTTGTCAATTTTATATCATGACTACACTTTATCTATCAATTTTATGTCATGACTACACTTTATCTATTTTATGTCATGTTATCTATTTTATGTCATGACTACACTTTATCTATCAATTTTATATCATGACTACACTTTATCTATTTTATGCCATGACTACACTTTATCTATAAATTTTATGTCAATACTACACTTTATTGAGAGAGATTGGATTTCTCAGAAGAATGTTGAAAGTTCACTGGACAGCTAAAAAGACCAATGAGGAAATTCTCAAAGAGGCCAAAACGAAAAGGGAGCTCTTAAAAACATCAGAAAGAAGCAATCAACATTTTTCGGGTACATCATGAGAAGAGGAAAGTTGGAATACTTGGTTACAACTGGCAAAATAAAAGGAAAGAGATATCGCGGATGACAAAGAGAGAAAATACTGGATAGCTTGGTGTCATGGCATGGAAAACAGTCAACAACAGAACTCATATGATGCACTGTGGATAGAAGATTGTGGAGGGACATGATCGCCTACACCAACCGGAATGGCACATAATGACTACACTTTAACTATCAATTTTATGTCAATACTACACTTTATCTATCAATTTTATATCATGACTACACTTTAACTACCAATTTTATGTCAATACTACACTTTAACTATCAATTTTATGTCATGACTACACGTTAACTATCAATTTTATGTCATGACTACACTTTAACTATCAATTTTATGTCATGACTACACTTTAACTATCAATTTTATGTCATGACTACACTTTATCTATCAATGTTATGTCAATACTACACTTTAACTATCAATTTTATGTCAATACTACACTTTAACTATCAATTTTATGTCATGTCTACACGTTAACTATCAATTTTATGTCATGACTACACTTTAACTATCAATTTTATGTCAATACTACACTTTATCTATCAATTTTATATCATGACTACACTTTAACTACCAATTTTATGTCAATACTACACTTTAACTATCAATTTTATGTCATGACTACACGTTAACTATCAATTGTATGTCATGACTACACTTTAACTATCAATTTTATGTCATGACTACACTTTAACTATCAATTTTATGTCATGACTACACTTTATCTATCAATGTTATGTCAATACTACACTTTAACTATCAATTTTATGTCAATACTACACTTTAACTATCAATTTTATGTCATGTCTACACGTTAACTATCAATTTTATGTCATGACTACACTTTAACTATCAATTTTATGTCATGACTACACTTTAACTATCAATTTTATGTCATGACTACACTTTATCTATCAATTTTATGTCATGACTACACTTTATCTATCAATTTTATGTCAATACTACACTTTAACTATCAATTTTATGATAATAATACTAACTAAGCCTTACATTCTGACAATACTGCAAGGAAATTAATGAATATGTTGTTGAATTTGTTACTGAATGTTTATTTTGCTGTTAATCAATATTTTAATGCAAAAAAAAAACAAAGAAACTGTATAAATGTTAATACACTTATGTAGCAACTGTTTAACTGTATGTAAGGTGTATACACTGGTCTTGACTGGTAGGAAATAGAAAAACCCAAGAGTAAATACGGTTGGAGTGACATTTTCCTTGCCTTGTGTTCCAAAAAGGGGCCTGTCTTTTTTTTTTTTAATGAGGGTGTACCCTGATTCTTAACACCACACAATTATAATGATATAGTTATCATTTTACACATGTATATATATATATATATATATATATATATATATATATATATATACATACACAATACACACGCAGGTATATCCCAACCTGTGATAATTCCAACTGTTTTTTTTTTTAGTTACGTTATGAGTGTGTGTGATAAGAATATTATTTACTGGGAGGAAATGTTATGTCATTTTGTATATTTCCCATGTTTATTTTGTTTGGTTGGAAAATGAAACAAATCATGAATGGTTTATAAATGGTACTGTAATCTGGAAGTCTGATCCAAAATTGGCCAGGATTGAAGCAACATATGATACTTTCCACTTATATTTCTGACTTATGTTAAGTTTGTTTTAAATATAGCCCCATCGTAAGTCAGGGTATGTTTGTGTGTGTGTGTGTATGGGCAAAACACAGAACCATATTATGAGAAACTGATAGCAATTTCACATTTTTTCTTCTGCGCCCATTAACAAAATCAACAAATATTTTCACAAGAAAAAATATGGAGACATATCTTCACCGGTCAGTGTTGACATACACACCATTCTGATTTTAAAAGAATGTTGACATACACATCATTCTGATTTTAAAAGAGTGTTGACATACACACCATTCTGATTTTAAAACAGTGTTGACACACACACCATTCTAATTTTAAAAGAGTGTTTACATACACACCATTCTGATTTTAAAGGAGTGTTGACATACACATCATTCTGATTTTTAAAAAAACATCCAAGAATAAAGAAAATGCAAGCAGCATCCATCATGTTTGAAGAACAATTGAGCAAATGATATCAACAATAACAGTAAGCAAACATTTTGGTGAATGCAAGCTTCAATTGTTTGATGTCGGTGAATAAGGAAAAACATGGGCAATAGTTTCACAGCTACTTCTTTCATCTGACATTTATTGATTAGAATAGAAAACATCCTTGCAACAAATCATGAATTCAAAACCACTGAAGTGTAACAAATTAATGGCAGGATTAAAGTTATTCAGATCATTTGATCATGTGTTGATTCTTAGTGTTTGTAATGTTTAATTTGTTGCGTTCAGACTGGGCCATACAAGTTCAGGCTGGGCCATACAAGTTCAGGCTGGGCCATACAAGTTCAGACTGGGCCATACAAGTTCAGGCTGGGCCATACAAGTTCAGACTGGGCCATACAAATTTAGACTGGGCCATACAAGTTCAGGCTGGGCCATACAAATTCAGACTGGGCCATACAAATTTAGACTGGGCCATACAAGTTCAGGCTGGGCCATACAAGTTCAGGCTGGGCCATACAAGTTCAGGCTGGGCCATACAAGTTCAGGCTGGGCCATACAAGTTCAGGCTGGGCCATACAAGTTCAGGCTGGGCCATACAAGTTCAGGCTGGGCCATACAAGTTCAGGCTGGGCCATATAAATTCAGACTGGGCCATACAAGTTCAGACTGGGCCATACAAGTTCAGACTGGGCCATACAAGTTCAGGCTGGGCCATACAAGTTCAGGCTGGGCCATACAAATTCAGACTGGGCCATACAAGTTCAGGCTGGGCCATACAAATTCAGACTGGGCCATACAAGTTCAGGCTGGGCCATACAAGTTCAGGCTGGGCCATACAAATTCAGACTGGGCCATACAAGTTCAGGCTGGGCCATACAAATTCAGACTGGGCCATACAAGTTCAGGCTGGGCCATACAAGTTCAGACTGGGCCATACAAGTTCAGACTGGGCCATACAAGTTCAGGCTGGGCCATACAAATTCAGGCTGGGCCATACAACATAGAGTTAGCTTCTTTAAGTAACATGATTGATCTTTTTTCCCTTGTTTCTAATTTGAGGAGTCATTAATGAAACAATAGTTGAAGTTCAGTTTTACTAAGATTTAACATTTGAATTATTATTATTATGCCTTTTTGATAATCAGTTGGAAAATATTTTCAGAAATACTAGCACGGGGCAGTGAAGTGGATATGGGGATACCCTCACTGAAATGAAGCTGACCTCTTGGATAGACAGATGATGCTTTTTTATTTAGTGCTAATGTCTAGTGACAAGAGGTAGGGTTTGATCCCAACCGATGGCTTCCGGGTTCACCCAGCCTTAAATGGGTAGTGGATTTTTTCTGGGAAAGTAAAGCGGCATGGGCGTGATACCGACCACATTACTCCAAAAATCATGTGCTGAAGGTCTGTAAAATTTATGGTCACTAACACAATATTCCCTATATGCCACTTGGTGTGACGGGGGTACTTTACTTACTTAATGTCTAGTATCCCTTCTTATTTTTGTCTCTAAGTCCTTTCATACAATCAAATTTAAAAATAGAGCCAATCTTTACTTTTTTTTTCAATTCAGTATCACTTTGAAGGTTTGATTGATCAAATCATAATAATGCTTCCTTAAAGGATATTTTATTTGTTCCTTCACGTAATGACAAGTCGTCTGCCTGTCTAATATTTAGTTTGCTTAAAATTGAACGTAGCAACAGGAGGCAATATAATTATAAGTTGCAGGTTAAACAAGCAGTGTGTGTTTGGAACTTCAGTTTAAATAACAAAATGTTAATTAACTATTCACCTTGGCCCAATATTCCTGATGACTATGAAGCATTGTATCCAAGAAAAATATATTAACTCATTTGCTGTATTTTTTGTGTTTTAAAAACATTTTATCTTAAATATGTACAAATTTGAACATTTGAATTAGAAATACAATTTATATGACAAATTGTGTGCCATTATGTAGTTTATAATATAACGTTGAACCAGTAAATCAATTCAGGAGTTAAAGTATTAACTATGGTTGATTCTCAGTCTGAGCACCGTGCTTGCTTTTTTCTTGGGAAGAAATCGCATCCCTTTGTTTTAACAGGGCAGAGATTTTTTCTTTCTTATATTATGTCTAATAAATTTTGAATTACTTTATCCAGGTGAGGTTCCAGATAACTGCAGTAACTTCCTTAGATCTAATTTTTCTAGAAAATCCAGCCTTACAAGTCTTTAAAATACTGCATTTATTTTCATGAAAGATAAGTAGGAAAATTGTGACCAGCGCTGTGCACAATAAAAATAAAATCCATCACAAATAGTTCAATGTAGCCATCACTAACCTTTGAATTAACTACACAGAACAAGTAAAAAACAAGGACTAAATGTGGCAAAGCATTAAAAAAAACCACTCCTACATACAATTCATTCAATTCTTTTTGCTGCAGAAATTGTTCTTCATCTGCTGCATACACCTCTAGAACATCAATATTAAGTTTGAGGAAAGTGTTTGTCAACTCAAGGCTGATGACATCTATAAACAGCTTGTTCTATTATGGTACCAGTGATGGCCACAAAAGTCTTAAATGAAAGTTCTAATCTTTTTTTCTTCAATAACATTTATATTTTGGATAACCTCTCATTTCAACTGCCTCATAATTCTGTTGCATTATTATTCTTCAGTTTCTTATTTCACTGCCGTGCCTATCTCAAACACTCTAGAAAAGGACTGAAGGGCTGTAAAAAAACAAAAAAGCTCACAGCTGAAAGGAATTCAACCAAGTCAAGAGAAGATTGATGCAGTCTTTTGTGAAGAAATATTTACAATGATCAATTGTTACCTAAAAGTGGTTCAGGATGTCCTAAAGGGTGCAAAGGGAAGTACATATTACAAATATCAGAAAGTAGCAGTTCATACTTTTTGGTCATGTGATGAAAGCCCATAAGTTAGAACATACAATTAATAGGCACATTTGGGTGCCAAATAAAACACAGGCTATAATTATGTGTATGTGTGTGTGAGTGTGTGTGTGTGTGTGTGTGTGTGTGTGTATATATATATATATATATATATATATATATATATATATATATATATATATATATATACAAACACATACACGCAAATATACATAAGGGTTGCTCTCAGTGGGAACTAGATAAGTTGTTATTAAAAATCAAGTGTGCCATCGATATTGTTTGTCTCTTATGCGGAGGTGGGGACCATGAGCTACCAATATATGGTGTTGGCATGCCTATGATACATACACAGGAACCTGGAACAGTTTGGCAAAATGGCAGCTCCCTTGCAACACTGCACCAAGCAAGAACAAAATGGCAGCTCCCTTGCAACACTGCAACAAGCAAGAACAAAATGGCAGCTCCCTTGCAACACTGCACCAAGCAAGAATAAAATGGCAGCTCCCTTGCAACACTGCACCAAGCAAGAACAAAATGGCAGCTCCCTTGCAACACTGCACCAAGCAAGAACAAAATGGCAGCTCCCTTGCAACACTGCACCAAGCAAGAACAAAATGGCAGCTCCCTTGCAACACTGCACCAAGCAAGAACAAAATGGCAGCTCCCTTGCAACACTGCACCAAGCAAGAACAAAATGGCAGCTCCCTTGCAACACTGCACCAAGCAAGAACAAAATGGCAGCTCCCTTGCAACACTGCACCAAGCAAGAACAGTGAAATTATTGTGAGATTTTTGTTTAGAGAAAAGTGAAACCTGTAGAGATTGATCATTGGATGAGAACAGAATATGGTGACAGTGTTACAGTGTGACTCGGCCATGAAGACTTGGAAAGAGTGGAAGAAGAATATGACGATAGACAGAGGAATGGAAGAATGATATGATACGACGATGATAAGACGTAAAATAGTTTTGGGCGGCGTGGAATTAAAGTAATGTCTTAAGGATTAGCAAGGAGACGTTAAAAGTCTACCAAACTCAGACACGGTGGCGTAAACGGCTTTAAGATTACAAGGAAATGACAGACAAAGTTACATAATGCAACGACACGTGACGCTGGACCCCGTCGAACAGGTGTTGACGCGAGATAGCTATAATACGACTAGTCCAGAAACATCCTTTGAAGGGCTGAGCCGAGCGAAATAAGGGGAAATTCTTGTGTCGGCAGGCGTCTTTGAAGTAAAGATAGACAGTCTGAGATGAAAGAATTCTGACGAACAAATCGATGCATGTAATCAAAGAGCCAATGAAAGTTTTAGTTGTTAGGGAACGATACTTAGGAAGATTGACGGGTGTCGACAGGACGCTTAAAGCAATAAGACCATGGACATAATTAAAAAGGAGGAGCTAATGATATAGTGACATCAGACGGACGAAAGATAAGCCGTATCTAGACTAGATTCCCATGATCTTTGGCCAGGTGGGAGTGGCTAAATGGACACTAAAAGGCCATGACTTGACTTGAAACAAAACATGAGAGGACAGAGGCAGAGAAACTTAGATACTGACTGACTTACTTACACTTGGAGTAAGATACCCTCGGGACCCATGAAACGGAAGGGTACACATCAGTGAGAATGTAGAAGAGACTAGATATCTGCCTCAAGGCAAATGATAGGGTTAGGAGTTAGAAAACTTAGATCTTAGCTTAATAGAGACAGAACAGAACACACAGAAGAGAACTTGGATTTAGATAAAGAGAACTTAGACTCTAGACGCAGCACTTAAAGGAACATTTAGATTATAAGAGGACCATATAGTTTGTTCATTGTACGAAACCGGTCAGATGAGCAGGAGAGAGTAGTGAACCTGCCTGAAGTTAAAGTAAAGAAATCAGGAGTTTGACTAATAGAGTTCGCACAGAGATTTGTGTGGTTTAGGTTTAGAAGTAAGACCTCTAGGTCTATAAGACTGAGAGTTAACTTGTATACGATCACGAGTGTTACTTGTGAATATACATCGCCTACTGGCTGGACACAGTAACAATAAAGGAACATTTATACTGTAAGAGGACAGTATAGTTTGTTAATTGTACAGAACCAGTGTTAACTGTTGTTAAAGTTTTGAAGAGGATGTCAACAATAAAGACTATATTATATTTGTTCAAAAACTATAATGATGACGAGTTGTGTATCTCTAAATACATATATATGTTATGAAAGTAGAAGATAACAAGAACAAATACCAAAACAAATAGCAAGATAAGAGTACAGAAGATAGATCAACAAGATAGCAAAACAAAAAAAATCTGTAACAACAGGAGTATGAGTCATACACAGGTGTATAACAAACTGAGAAGTTAAAAAAAAGCATGACTAGTGTGAAGGATTCTCCTCGCCTAGGTCCAGCATTCATGGAGGACAACGTTTCAGCTCTGGAGAGCATATGGGGAAAAACAAGAACACCACAGTCAAGAAGGGGATATTACTCTTGGACATTACTGTTGGATCAGCCCACCACATCACTTATGATGAGCAAGAGGGGGTACCCAAGTGATGGAACGTGAGAGGCCGTGCAGATATTCAAAAGAAGTCTTTTCTGTGATATTTACATGCTTGTCATGCACTGACATAAGTGCACTGACATAAGTGCACTGAACTTGATTGGGGGATGGGGGCCCTCGTTGAACAGTGTGTGCCATAAATACTGTGTATATACAAAAAATGGTTTTCCATTGAACACATTTTGTATGTATATGTGTGTATAAAAATGGGGGGGGGGGGGGGGGGGGGTGAAGAAGGGAGGGGGAAGAGATTTGGGGGGGGGGGAAGTAGATATCTAACAGTTTAATGTACAGAATGTTTGTAAAAAACAAATTCAGCCACAAGATAAAGATGTTGAAAATCTGTGCTCTACAAGCAGCAGCAAATCTTCAGTAAATTCTGTTTTAAGAGATGACCAAATCATCTTTAAACTTTTTGTAAAAACTAAACTTTCAGAAAAATAAAAGTTTAATAAAATATTTTAGTTTAATTTATACCCCCGCAGTCGACCCAGCCGCTGGCAGAATATATTATATTTGGGGGGCTTGGTAGCTTAGTTGGGAAAACCACTCGACTGGGCTACAGACGTTCGGACAACCCGTATTCGATTCCCGCTGGAAACAGTGTGAATTGTACTTGTGGTTGGAAAAAAAATACCCCCACGGTCGACCCAGACACTGGCAGAAATGGGTACCAGAGTAGTACTCTGGGAAGGTCAGGAATGCCGCCTCACATCATGAGTTTCGATGCTTGAAGTGACACTGTTCAGAAGTCTCAGAACACTTCTAGATAGGCGGCCGAGCACACATTAGTGAAAACTCGCATATTAAGACTCAGATTGAAGTTTCGTCCTTTGCCTTTACTTTAATTTATACACATTCATAAGCCTAAAGAAAGTGGTTTATTTTTTTGAATGAAGGTCAACAGAAGCCAGATATCAATGGCATACCAAGAATAGGTTCATTAACTTGGATTTTGCCATTATTTATGACATGTTTATATTTAGAAAGGTACTGACTTAAACAAAAAAGCAATTCAATCAGATTCCCACATTAAAATGGATTCAAGATATTGTATCTAATTTAAAAAAAAAAAACTATCATAAGAAAATTAATTGCCTAGTAACGTGGAATATAAAAAAAAATATATAAAAATACTACTTAACAGATTTTTAAACTAAATGTTGTTCAAATAAAGTTTAAAGGTCCAGTGTACACACACACCCAAAAAGGTTGTTCTGTACATTCACAACTATAAAAAAAAACCTAAACACTTGTACATGTTTTTTTTAAACTGCTAAAACTATTATTCTCACAAATGCAGTAAGATTTCCAACCAAAAAATTTCCATAACAATTTGCCAAAATAAAAATCAAACATTTAAACAGGCATGAACAAGTAAATAAAATGTGGCAGGATGTGGCAAAAGATAAGTAAAATAGAATTTGTATAGCGGTCAGTGGTCAGACGCATAATAAAAACAATTAGCAAAAGCTTTATACTATCAAATGTTGTATTCCTACCAAGGAACATAACAAGATATGGGAGATACTAAAACACGTTGAACCCATCACATTGATTCACCAAAATATGCAGAAAAAAAAAAATGAAAAATTATAATGCAGCATCCACAAAAATTGTTTCCATCACCTTGACAATGGTTATCAGTTGCAGAACCAACTTCTTTGCACTCGGAACAGTCCCAAAGGTGCCCGAGCTTATTCAGCAGACAGTCACTACTAGCATGAAAGTTTTGGCTAACTCTTTCACCCAGGACCAACACTCTTGATGGTTCTAAAGTATTTTGTCTCAATATTATACAAAATATCTATTGTCAAGAAAAAAAGTGGTCATCTGATGACCATGTGAGAGTAGAGACAAGAGAATCTCAATGCATGCTCTCAAATGTGAACCTGACAGTGAAAAGAAAAAGGCAGACAGAGAAACACTAAAAAGAACTATTGAGAGAAGCAACAACAGCAGGCATCAGTTCCCTTTCTGAGGTTGAGAGGTTTAACCATAACAGGGACATTTGGTAGCATACAATGTAGGTCCTGTGCAAGGTCTGATCATCATCATCATGTGCCATACTGGGTGGCGTAGGCGATCATGTCCTTCCACAATCTTCTATCTACAGTGCATCGTATCAGTTCTGTTGTTGACTGTTTTCCATGCCATGACATCAAGCTATTCAATATTTTCTCTCTTTGTCATCCGTGATCTCTCTTTCCTTTTATTTTGCCAGTTGTAGCCAAGTTTTTTAGGAGCTCACCTTTTGTAATTTCAGTAAGGTCTGATATTTATGATTAAAGATCGTCAGATATTCTAGAATTTCTGTCCTATGTGCCATTTCCAGCTCAAAATAGCAACTGATACATTATCTCTCTCTCTGCGATCAGGACTCAATCAGAGTAGGATTCCAGACTCTCACATGAAGTCAGCTGCCAGCTTAAGTGTGTTGATCGCCCCCACAGACAGAACATCACAATTAGAGTCTGCCAGATCCACTCTGACCGAACACCCGTTAATACGTTGCACTCACTGTGTTCTGTGCCAGTGGCTGATACGTTATTATCCACCAGTAACACCCTCAATGCCTGAGTGGTTAGTGTGCTCACTATTTGTCAGAAGGGTTCAAGTTTAATGCCCAGGAGTGTCACATTTTTTCGGGCCAAGGCCTTGAGTTTACCCAGCCCTAAAAAATGGGCACTAAAGATTTTCCTGGGAAGTAAAGTGGCCTGGTGTGATACTGACCACATGATTTAAAAATGTGCAATGGTCATGTAAGAATATGGTTTACAGCACCATATACACCATACATCTATCTATCAAGGCGTGAAGCGGATCTTTACTTTACTTTTTCAGTAACAGTGTATTCATTATATTGTTTAACACTCTCCCTTTACATTGATTTTTGCTTAATTAGGAAAAAAAACATGTTTACTAGGAAAAACATGTTTACAGAAGTTTGAACTTAATAACATTTGGTAGTTAGAATATAATTGAAACAGAGTTTTGGTAGTTAGAATACAAATGAAACAGAATTTTGGTAGCTAGAATACAATTGAAACAGAATTTTGGTAGTTAGAATACAATTGAAACAGAGTTTTGGTAGTTAGAATACAATTGAAACAGAATTTTGGTAGTTAGAATACAATTGAAACAGAGTTTTGGTAGTTAGAATACAATTGAAACAGAGTTTTGGTAGTTAGAATACAATTGAAACAGAGTTTTGGTAGTCAGAATACAAATGAAACAGAGTTTTGGTAGTTAGAATACAATTGAAACAGAGTTTTGGTAGTTAGAATACAATTGAAACAGAGTTTTGGTAGTTAGAATACAATTGAAACAGAGTTTTGGTAGTTAGAATACAATTGAAACAGAGTTTTGGTAGTTAGAATACAACTGAAACAGAATTTTGGTAGTTAGAATACATTTGAGTTCAGTTTAAACAATACAATAATTTCTCTTAATCATTTTTTCCTTTTTGTCCCATCCTATTTTTTTGTTTTTGTTTTACACTCATATATTCTTTTAAAGCTTTCCATGAACCATTTCACCCTAGGATAACAAATTCCTGAAGAATAACATTTTGTAACATGCTCAAAACTGTAATGGTTGGAGTGGGAGAAAATCGTCTTTTGTCTCTAAATAAACCCTAGATCTAAAAGTACATCCTTCTCTTCAAACATTGCGTTTATATTAACATTGGTTGGAGTGAGGATGACTGTTGGAAGACTGGCTCAGAATATCTTTTATTTTCATATAAACATTTTAATTTGTCCAGTTTTTAAGTTCAATATACATGTGGTAATCGACTTTATGGTGACTAATTTATTGCTACTGTGATTTCATACCATACAAAACATTTCTAGAGTGAGAAGATGGGTAAAGAAACTGAGATAGACACAGAGTTAAGTTGAAGTGACATCAAGGAAACTTCTACAAGAGCAATAAATAACATAGGATGAGGCTATTAGAAAAGAGTTAAAACTCAGTATTGCTCTTGATGTCTGAAAGGAAAATGAGGAACAAGTGACCAATTTGAATTATAAAAATCACCCTTTATGTCTCATTTTTGATCATTAGCTTTATCTATTGTTTAGAACTCTGCATGTCTTTAATGCCATTTTTTTTTACAAAGAATATTTTAAAATCTTCTTTATGTTCATGAAGAAAAAACATCAAAACATTACCATCCATATATGTGCATGGCCATGCTGTTTCAAATTCCGAATTTAGACTCATATGGTGTATATAACATTTTAAAATGTCTAATCCAACATGAAGAATAAAATATAGAAATTAGCTCAAACAATAAAAACACTTTCACTACATTGTTGCTCAGAAATTGTTGATATAAAGTAAAAACTAAAACAAAAAAAAATAAAGACGCATTAACAGCACAGACCAAACACATTACATACAAAAATAATTTGTGCTGAAATTATTTGCTGCTAAACTCATGTCACACTGACATTAAATGAAACATTTTCAAATGAGAAGAACACAAACTAAATGACTACAATATCACAAATATGCTATTTGATCACTCTCTAAAGTAAACTATGAATTTAATAAAAAAAAAGAGGGGGTCAAATAAACACAAGTTTGCTGCCATTGTCAAAGTTAGGAAATGAGGTAAGGAGAGGTGCTACAAAAGACTTCATATTTATACCAGAAGGTCTATTTCAATCTTGTATAACTTGCAAAATACACCGTAGAGTAACAATTACATGAGCCTATGTTTTAAATCTGTTAGAAAAAAAAGAAAAGAAAAGAAAATAGCCCCAACACACCATGTAGCAAAGAGGGAATATGGTGTTGATGTTCATATTTTTATACACCTTTGGCATATGATTTTTGGAGTAATGTGGTTAGTATTATGCCCATGCTGCTTTTCTTTCCCAGAAAAAAAAATCTGGTACCTATTTAAAGCTTGGTGAACCTGCAAGTCCAAGTCACCAATCAGGATCAAACCCAACCGATTCTTATTAAGTCAGTTCACTAATCACTGAGTTATCACCACTCTCTATTTTTTTTTTTACAAAATAAACATTAAGTTTTAACCTGCCAGTAGTCATAAAAGCAATTTCAAACCTGAAATAGTACAGACTCAATCAGGAAATAAAAAACATATGTATGCTGTCAGAAAAGACCAAAGTGGACTGGAAATAAGAAAGCAGGCAAAATTAGATGAGAACCTTGAACAATCCTAACCAACCCCAGAGTCTTAAAGAAATAAGCAATACTGCAACTAGCAAGGAAAAGAGAATGGAGACTATTAGTGTTAGTTGTTGAATTATCCTTTTCCTATTGAACAACAACAGTCCTATGTGTTCATATCTCCTCCACAGCAAGACCCGCAATGATAGGTTGGTTTACAAGCCTACTCCTAATCTCCTCATAGGTCTCCTGAATCTAGGCAACATCCCGACTAATATAAAAGTTAGGGAGTCACACCTGGGCTTAAAATTCAAGAACAAAACTATAATTTTACCTTTCATTACGAGCATATGGTCAGTTTTGAGATATACAATCATCCATTATGACATAGCATACACAACAATGGGTGTGATTATAACACCTGATTCACTCCAAAGTATGCAGCCAAAATACATGCAACACTGTAGCAACGGCATAGAATCCCTAAAGTGGAACCTTCGTTTGACCTGGCAGAACAATCCATATTAAGGAGCTGTAACTTGTAAGTAATTGGCGCCCACCATACATATCCAACAATGGCTATTGAACAGCTCAGAATTGAATTATATGGAAAATATGAGCTAGAACATGATAGCCTGAACAAGCTCAGCAGACATGAGTAGACAATGATATTCTGACTGAGAGCACACATACACAGTATACCACTACATAAAATCAGTGACTTTGCAACATGAGCTTGTTGAGCATTCAGACTCCATAACATATCCCCTACAGGACTGCAGTACTATCAAAACCCTAAGAACACAAATGTAGTCCACAGAAACTACCCTGCAAGACAAGTTATGGGGAACCAGTGAAGACCTCAAACACACTGCTTTGTTCGTTACCCTTGTTGATCTAAGCATCTAAATGCACAGCAATAGCTAATCGCTGAATAAGAACCTCAGTTGCAAAGGAGAAATATCGGTCACAAAAGAATAAATAAATAGCTAAGTATTCCAACTTTTCCCGTCTTGATGTGCCCGAAAAATATCATTGTTTATTTGTTTTTTAGGAGCTCCCTTTTTGTGTTGGCCTTTTTGAGAATGTCGTCAGTCTTTTCAGCATCCAGGGAGATTTCAACATTCTTTTGAGAAATCCCATCACTGTGGCCTCTAATTTTCTTTTCATTTGTTTACTCATTACTGTCCATAATTCACTTCCATAGGTCAGAATTGGCTCTATATGGCACAGATGAACTCTCTCTTGCTCTATCTCTCACTTCCATTGACATGTTGCACAAGATATTTTTCATTTTCTAAAATATTTTGGCCAGAGCTATTCTACTTTTTATCTCTGTTATGCATTTTCCACCTGATATTATTGTGGTGCCCAAGTATTTTACGCTTTGCACTTGTTTCAGATTTATCACATTTATTTTTATGTTGCATGGTGGTGATTAATTTTCTTAGGTTTCTTCGATATGACCATTACTTCTGTTTTCTTTCTATTCAAACTGAGACATCTCTTGTTGCTTTCTTTTACTATTATATCTATTATTTCTTGTAGTTCATTCTCCGTCTCTGCAATTAACACTGTCATCCACATATCACAAATTATATATGTTGCGACCGTTAACTTCAATTCCTTTTTTGTTTAATATTGATCTCATATTTTCGCTGTAAAGTGAGAACAAATCCGGCGACAGATCACAGCCTTATGTGACTTCTTGTTTTATGTATTGGAACTGTCCTGTTTGGTTGCCAATCTTATGGCTGTTGTTTGTTGTAAATGCATTGTTTGTTGTAAATACATGTTTTTAATGAATAGTATTTTTTTTTCTTTATTTATATTCTTCAAGTCTTAGTACCCATTTTTACATTTGGGTTCACTTAAGTGTGACTGAGGAAATGAAGCCCTTCTTTAAATTGTGAAGTCTAGAGTGCTACTGTTACAATCTTCCACATTATAAAATATTTAATACTTAACCAGTCTACTTGTATCAATGATGTTTGAATCTAAGAGTCATTAGAGAAACACTACAATAAGTTCTACTTGTATAAGGGAAACCACTGACAATATTAAATTTGAAAATATAATTGAAAGGTATACAATAGTAAACAAATTAACTGCCTCCCAGCACCAGAGCTGGAAGTTGTCAGCGATCCACAGCTGATGGCTTGCGCCAGGATTGGTGAACCAGAACCATCCAGACCCTGCTCCACCTCTCCATGGTGCCTCTAGTAACAGACTAACCTGTCTAGTCTGGCCAAGCGAGTAGGGATCGAAGAGGGAAGACAACCCGGTACTCAAAAATGTCATGCTGAAGTCGGATGTGTTGGGCCAAAAGGCGCAAATATCACAGTTATACTGTAAACCACAACACAATGCAGACACGCCTACTTAACGTCCTTTTAAGGGCGGATGATGACGAGGTACACTCCTTAAATCATCGGGCAAACGCAAGCAACTTTCAGGAGAGGCAAAAACTAAAACTATTTTTGGAGAAAATCAAGGAAGAAATTTTCTTCATGAATGCTGTGTCAGTAGCTACAGTACTGAGACGTTAGGGACAGAAATACAAGGGAACTCAGAAATACGTGCAAATATCGTTACAAAGCAATGGGCTGAAGGGATTCAGCTCACAGACTGCTGAATCTATAACAACAACAGAGGTCAAAGAAATGAAGACCTTTGTGATTTAAAAACAACACCTTATAAGCCCCTGCCATAAATACAAGAGAACTGTGACTCAGTTGATTCATCTCACAGCAATATTTCTGGAAATGAAGCTTATATGTTGACAAGTAGTGAACTATACTAGCCAGATAAAAGTACAACCCATGAGGAGAAAAAGAAGTATGTCAGGAACAGATGGGATACGGAACACTAGTAAAAGAAAATGGCAAAAGGTTTGTTAAACACTTTATGGCCTATGGTGAATATGGTGTTAATGCTCAATGACCAACATGTATTTTTATGGATGATATGTTTGGTATCAGTGCTCGTATTATTAAAAGACTAACATGCATTTTATGTTTGGTGTTAGCGCTCACATTTTAGCACTCACATTATTCAATGATCAACATGCATTTTTTATGGATGTATTTTATATCACACCAGCTGCCCTTACAACTATATGGGCCACTGCAAGAATTACAAAAGACTTTTAAAAATTTATACAGGAAACGAAATTGCAGGTATAGACAATACTTCAGGAAAGATAGAGATAGATTAAATGACCAGCATCATTTTTATGGATGTGTTTGGTATCATACCAGCTGCCTTACTTTCACAGAAAATTTCAGCACTCATTTCAGGCTGGATAAATCTAGTTACCATCAATTAGAATCAAACTCAACATCTTGTCCAGAGTGGTCCACTTCACTAACTGTTAGGGCTACAGCAGCTCCCTAGTGAACACCAGGGACATCAGAAAAATATTGCTTACTACCAGCTTAATAGAAAGGAACAAAAACAATTTTTAGACTCAAGCAAGCCATAATAATAGACTGAAGTATAATCTTTTCAACACCATTAAGAATAGGAACTTCTGAGTGAGATTGTTGTGAAGGCAACATGGCTGCTGAACATCAGCTACAATGATGCCCAACATATAAGGAACACAGAATGCTCTGGTGACTATCACCAGTATCATAACAGAACCAAATGTATGGAGCATTAAGCTTTTCAACCAATGTTTTATCTTTTTCCTCCTACCCTATGGGACTCCATTTCCTTTTTCACTATGTTTGGTTCTTTTTTGGCCCTCGAGGTACTACCTGCTTTACTGAATATTTACAGTGTAACCAACAAGCACATAGCTCCTGGCCACTTTTTTTGGTTCCGCCATTTTTGGATTAGTACTTGCTTTAAAACCACTACAACAAACGAGGTAATTAGAGAAATCGCCAATCAACCACTAATATCTTCAGTAATAAAGAAAAGACGATGGTCATACGTTGGACATGTGATGAGAAGAGATAATAATCGAATAGCAAAGCAAGCCCTCATATGGGAAACAACAGGTAAAAGAAAAAGAGGAAGACCCAGGGAGACACTGAGAAGAACATTGATGAGAGAGGCAAGAGCAGCAGGAATCGGCTCCCTCAATGAGATAGAACTGCTTGCACAGAACAGAGACAGATGGCGAGATTTGATAAAATATCTTTAAAAGAAAACTGCTAGAACAAAAAATTCATATAGGAAAAGGTGTATCTTGGTCTACGCCCTATGGGCCGGTTACGGCTCGAAAGGTCAATAGATAGATAGACTTGCTTTTAGTGTTTGTTTTTGTATTAATATTTGTTGTTTTGTACCTAATGAAGGATTTTGCTGAAAGATAATTTGTCTTGTCTATCAACACGTATAGCTGCTTAATACATTTAATTTTTCAATACCGCCTCTAATTTATTAAGACTGGCATCTAAAGTTGTTCACAGAAGAAGCAGATTTGTAAATAATTTGAAAAGGGATACAATAATATAACTACTTTTGTAGCACCTCTCCTTCCCCAAACAAAAGAATACTACAAAAATACTACAGCATAAAACATTACAATATTTATATTACAAATACATGTGCTCCATCACCTTCCTGTTGACAATAACAGCATTACATCAACAAAGCAAACATTACAAAAAGTTTCACTGGGCAAATTCAGGCAAAATAAACTGATTTAGTTTTTCTTCTCAATCTGATTCACTCAAGTCTAGTTTTTGTCCCTCTATATTCACACATTCTTGTAAACTAAAACCAAACTTCTTTTTGCCAAAATTCTCCAAAACCTTTTCTTTACCAAGATGCTCTTGTTCTTTTAAAACAAGGATGCGTTCTATCCCCCCTGCTATTCATCACATATTTGGACTACATTTGCAAACTGGCAAATTCATCTGAAAGGGATGAAATCAATTAGCTCTTTTTCGCAGATGACCAAGCACTGATGCACACGAAAATAGAAGACATGCAAGAACACCTAGACAGGCTTAACAGAGTTGGGAAACAACATAATATGAAAACATAAACAAGACAGAAGTAATGACGATATCAAAAGAAACACAAGACACTGACATACTGATAGATGGCAATATCCTAAAACAACTGAAGGAATTCAAATACTTAGGTAGCGCCCTGACATATAACAACATGCGAACAACAGAAATAGACTCAAGATGTAAAAAAACCTGTCAAGTTATTGGGCAGATCTCACCACCCGTGTTGAACAAAGAGGTAATGTTAGAAGTGAAATGAACCATTTATAAGAATATCTTTACCCCAACGTTGTGCTACCAGTGCCAGACATGAACCTTAGACTCAAGAACTATTAGAATAAATAACCACCACAAAAATGAAGTGTGTCAGATGCGTGAAAGGAAATAGCCTGAGAGATAAGATAAGAAACGAGTTACAAAAAAGACTAGGAACTGAATCAGCTATTGAATGCATAAAGCGACAACAGATCAAGTAGTTCAGACATGAGAGAAAACACAAAGAACTTACTAACACGAGTCACCAACAAATGATATGAGAACACCAGACCAAGAGGCCAACCAAGAAAACGGTGGATAAAAGACATACTAGAAACATTCAGATGTATAAAAGCAGAAGAGGCCACTAGAAGAGAAAGAAACTGTGAACCATATCTCCCCTTGACGCCAAAAGGCAAATGAGAAAGGAAAGAAAGAAAAGGAAAGAAAGAAATAAAAAGAAAGATGTTCTTATTTCCTGCATTCACCAGCTTTAACCTCTGGTAATTCCCCTGTAATACTGAAGGATTTTTCAGGGAATAAATTTGGATTGAATACAACCCCCCCCCCCCCCCCCCCCCCCAATCCTCAGCATTCATTGTGAATGGATGTCCCTTGCCATATAGGCAGATTCTTCAAACTTTATAGATATCATAATTTATAATTGAGAGTCGATATTCTTTACCTAGATGATTTTTCTAGGGTTCTTTCAGCATTTGTTCAACTATTCTTCTATTCCCTCCCACAAAAGATGAAATTGATGCTGAAGCATTTTTCATTGACTCTGATGTAAAAGGTCAGCTATGTGTTGCTGAGGACTTCTCCCTATTTTACCTCATCATTAATTTTAATGTTTACTTTTCATCTCTTTACATAGATTCTCCAGTTTAGTTTTTTTTTTATCTTGTCACGGAGGCTGCTACCTTCATGCCTTAAGGTGTATGGGGGAATATGGTGTTAGTGTCCATACTTTTCAACAACTAATGGCACATTGTATGGGTGGTGTAGCTGGTATCATGCCAGGCCACCAAACTTTCTCCTATCAAAAGCCAGATACTTATTTAAGACTAAAAAATGATCTTATTTATCTATTATAAAGAGCCCAATTTTATGTCCTTAGTATTTTGGTTTACTAACCTCTGACCTTCCCTTATTTTGTCATTATTTACCACAGATTCTCATTTTTTTGTGTGTCAACCATCTACCATAGATATTTTTCCTCTAGTTTAATTTTCCACTATCAGTTTAATATTTTACTTATATTTTTTTATTATACTCAAACTGGGCCTCAAGATACTGGATAATGGACAAGTTGAATGTGGTCACAGTTGACTGCAAGCATTAACATTGGTTATCCACAGTTGATTCAGATCCACTCTGCCTGTTCTTTGTTGCCGCAGAAACAGACTAACAAGTCTTGCCAAATGAGTCATTTAAGGGAAGGAAAACCTGACATAAAAAAAAAAAACAGGTACGCTGTGTTTAAGGTGAATGTGCTGGGCTGAAAAGGCACAAATATCACAGCTTGCCGTAAATTATGACATGATGTAATTTATGTCATCTCTGAATGCCATTGTAAGGGTTGATGGTGATGAGAAGTCATCAGACAAACACAGAAGTTGATTCACACTTACTATTATCCACTATCTACAAAAGATCCAACTGACTAAGTTATCCACTATCTACAAAAGATCCCACTATGACTTAATTATCCACTATCTACAAAAGATTCAACTCTGACTTAGTTATCCACTATCTACAAAAGATCCCACTATGACTTAAGTTATCCACTATCTACAAAAGATCCCACTATGACTTAAGTTATCCACTATCTACAAAAGATCCCACTTTGCCTTAAGTTATCCACTATCTACAAAAGATCCCACTTTGATTTAAGTTATCCACGATCTACAAAAGATGTCACTCTGACATTATTCACTATCTACTAAAGATCCCACTTTGACTTAAGTTATCCACGATCTACAAAAGATGTCACTCTGACATTATCCACTATCTACAAAAGATTCAATTATAACTTAGTTATCCACTATCTACAAAAGATCCCACTCTGACTTAAGTTATCCACTATCTACAAAAGATTCCGCTCTAACTTAAATTATCCACTATCTACAAAAGATCCCACTCTGACTTAAGTTATCCACTATCTACAAAAGATTCCGCTCTGACTTAAGTTATCCACTATCTACAAAAGATCCCACTCTGATTTAAGTTATCCACTATATACAAAAAATCTCACTCTGACTTAAGTTATCCACTATCTACAAAAGATTCTGCTCTGCCTTAAGTTATCCACTATCTACAAAAGATCCCACTCTGACTTAAGTTATACACTATCTACAAAAGATCCCACTCTGACTTAAGTTATCCACTATATACAAATGATCCCACTAAGTCTCGTTGACAAAGCACAAGACATGGTCCTAAAATAAACTGGTATGACAACATATAATAAACCATACATGAATATTCTGCCCTTGCCTATTATGTCCACGCATGACAACAAGGGGCTTAAGTGAAAGCAACTTTCTGAACAAAACAATAACAACTTTTATATAAACCTTACACTTAAGACATTCTGTACCAGAAGCCACAAAATGCAGCTGTAGTTGCTAACGCGAGAAAACCAGGAGCCGCATTTTGCATGTTAATTGATTGACGTTTCGGCAATTGTTTCTGCTAAAACCATATAATTCTCTCATTTAAAATCATTTCTGACTTCCTGAGTATACTGAACAAGCGGCATGTTTTCGATCGATTTAAATTTATTTTTGTCGCGGTTATTTCAAAATTTAAAACTTTTTTTGAAAAAACCGCGTGGCTACAGTTTTCTTAAATCCCTTGGTAGCAAATGTGTTAATATAGGGTAAGACTTTCAACTGATAAGAATATGCAAATAAGTGCCTTCTGGCATTTCCATGATTGGTCGGTACATTATCAAAATGGATGCCAAATATTTATGTGAGCATATTCATACCTGATGGTTGCCAAATTGTTAAAGTATTAGTGGTGAAGTGAATAACATTTAATTATTCTCACAAGAGAGGACCTAATCAATATTTGTTATTATTAATTTAGGACTGACTTTGAAAAAAGCAGATTTTTTTTTTTTGCATAAAAAAAAAGAAAACTCTCTCAGTATTTGATATTCCATTCCTATTTATCCCACTAAGTGTTAGTTGTTACTTTACTAATTCAAAGGAAAGGCATTTTTTTCACATCTTCACATCATTAGTAGCAGTGCTAATTGAGGTCACTGGCTCAGGTGTGATCTCTGCTGACATAATCTGTAACTGACACATGATTAGAGGCCGTCAAAGGAACATTCTCTGACAACAGCCGTACATGTGTCAAGCCATAGACGGAAGGGCAATTTGCGGCAACCGCTGCTGACAAATCTCTTTGTCGATGCCACAGATAGGAGAAGCAGCCACATTCCAGACTTGAATGAGACAGTCAGAGGGAGTGTGCATGAGCAAGGACCAGCCCACTCAGTGTAGAGGTAGGGTGGAACTAATGTCATTCTTTCAACAATGTACATCCTGTTTATTTTCTCAAGTCAAGAACAACCACCTGAAATGATTAAAAATGAGAAAAGAATTAAAATAAAACATGAACTACAAAACAAGTTCAGTAATACATAAAACATAGGGCCCAAGATGCTCATTAACACAAAAGCTAAAGGTGGGTCATTGACTCATAGCTGACTGCTTAGGTCATGATTAATGAAATTGGTCTGGGATCTTGCTCCACCTCTATCTTTAGTAACAAACTAATAACCTGAACACAATGACTGAGAACACAGAATTGGATTCATGATCAGATGACTTTAGAGTCCCTTGACTCATTAATCATGTCATGATGGAGGACTGGGTGGTCCAGAGATTTAACATTGGCTTCTGGGCAGGAATCCTGGATTTAATTCCGGGGTATCACATAAAAGTAGTAATCAATAACTTTTATTATTAACATTTTTTGGTATCAGATGGCTCTGTCACTTTATGTTTGTTCTGGCTGTATTCCTTATTTGTTTCACTTATTTGTTTCAATTTTAGTTCTTCCAAGGTGTTATTTCTCCAAAGATAACAAAAATAAAATTTAATAATAGTATTTTTTTTGTCCACATTACAGTTTTTTAATAGTAAATTTTACAAAGGTATAAAAATGTGATCATAATATAAGGTTAAATACTGTGGCCACTTCGAAGGACACATTGAACTGGATTAGAAAGAAGAATAATGGAATGCATGGTTAAAGGATGATGAGACAAGGGCAGATCAAGAAGGTGGTTTCAAGATATCAAAGAGATCTTAATCATAAAACAAAAGAAGTGGGAGATCTGGTTCTTTCAGATGGGCTGTGGTGAACGCAACGTTCTGCGAAGGATATGTGACCTGATGATGAATCAAGACCAGGATGTCATACGTTATTTATGGCTCCAAATTGTTCTACAAAACATATCACACACACACACACATAGATGTACATAAAGACTGCACAGGCGTAACTTACAGAACCATCTGAGGCACTGGCGCCAACTTTGTCTCCTCTGTGATTCCAACAGACCTCAAATATCCCCCCTGTACCTCTGTAACTATGGACTAGTGAACCAGACTGAAATGGTGAAACAATAATTACAAACCGTTACCAAAGAGACAGAGCAAGCATATTTATATGACATTCTCATAACAGTGGCAATATAGTGGCAGACATAAACAACCCAGTCACAACTTGTAGTGTTAAAGAAATATGGTGTTAGTGCCTTTTTTTATTTATTTATTTTTTTTTTACAATCTACACATTTTTTAGGTAATATGGTCAGTATTGAGTCTGTGCCACCTTTCTTTACTATAAAAATCTGCTGCCCGTCAAGGTTGAGTGAACTGTCAACTTGGATAGAAACAATTCTTGTCCTCAGCTGATGTGTTCACGAGAATTCATGATCCTCCTTCTCAAAAAAAAAATATATATATATATATATCTATCTATCTATTGTCCCTTTGAGCGGAAAACAACACATAGGGCAGAACCACAATCTCAAAAACAGAAACCTTGCGTGCCAAAATGGCACATACTACAGAGATCACTGCTTCTAAAATCTATGGCTCTGTTTCCATAACAATACTTTTTACAATGACAGCTTGTCAAGCCATCGATCAATCTTCTTTGTCGCCTCTTACGACATGCCTGGAAGGTCATAGTGTCACTATTTTTTACTTCCCTCATAATGAGGCCCCGGTAACACATGGGAACTACATATATATATATATATATATATCATCATCATCATCAAGAACCGGGTCTGCTGGTGTAGGTGATCATGTCTCTCCACAACTTTCGATCTCGACAGTTATTTATTATTTCTGTTGTTGACTTTCTGCCAAGCCACTTTCTTAAGATCTCTCGTATCTTTTTCTTTGCTTCCCTCTATCTCTTCGTACCTCAATTTTTCCAGTTGTCACAATATATTCCAGCTGTTCCCTTCTCATTGTATGGTTAAAAAATTATGATTGTCCCTAATATTGAAAATTAGCTAAATTTTTTATATAGCCTCTTTCAGAACATTTTCATTACTCTTCTTAGTTGTCCATAGAACTCTCAATATTCTTCTGTAAAACCACATTTCTACAGACTCCACTGAATTTCTTGTCTGTTGTCTTATTGTCCATGATTCACATTCATATGTTAAGACAGGCTCTTATTTAAGAATATCTAATATATAATATTTAAGAACTCTTTTCCTTGTTTCTTTTGTTAAAAATGGATTGCTCGGTATCAGTTGCTCATTTTTTGGAAAGCTGCTTTTGTCTGAGCCATTCTGCATCTCACCTCTGTTGTACATCTACCATCTGAGGTTAACAATGTTCCCAGATATTTAAATTCATTAACCTGTTTTAATATTGTTCCACTTGTTTAATTGTGCATTGCGGTGATGACTTTTTCTTTGTTGTTATCATTACTTCTGTCTTTTTGCTATTAAGTCCTTTATTTTTGTTTTCTTTCATTATAATGTCTAACATTTCTTGTATATCATTTTCACTCTTAGCGATTAAGACTGTATCATCAGCATACCTTAGATTATTTATATTATGGCCTCCAATTGTTATTCCAGGCATGCCCGTTATGGATCTTAAAATAATCTTACTATATATAACAAATCTTGTGACAGCACACAACCTAACGCCCTGTTTTATTTGTTGAAACATTCTCAACTGATTTCCAGTGCATCTGAATAGTGAAAGTTATTATTAGATTTTGTAATTATTTGCAGCACTTTTAAATCTCAATACTCTACCCATTACTGCATTAGGCATTTATGACCGGCATGTTTTTAATTCGACACCAAAGGAGTGCATGGGCATTTACAACATGCTCTGTAGGCAGAATAATCAAAGAAGACAGAGGTATTGACGATGGAGGTGATAGCTGTGACCAGGACATTCATCTAGTTGCAGTCATAAAAAGACACTCTTGTCAGTATACAAAGTGATTCGATGATCTTAAGAAATGTGGAGGCAGGCTCTGTACTCCATTAGATCGAGTATAGTCATTAGATCGAGTTATTACAAAAGTCGACGATGTGCAGTCACTTTTGTCTACATCCCTGGACATTCAGGAGTATGGAGCAATGAAAGAGCGGACAGGTTGGCTAGCTGTTTTGCCACTGAAAATGGTCAACCAATGGATCAGGCGGATGCCATTAATGCCTCCAAGATGAGGGAAGGGCAAAGGACTTCGACAACCATGAGTCCATGTCTCTTCTTCAGATGAAGGAGATGGGGATATAGATGGGTACATCCAGAAATAAGAGGCTTAGTGGGTGCATAAGGACTTATAAACCAACATAGAACTGGAGTCATCAGTCGCTGGATGCTGCAGCACATGTTGAGGAGGGGATCTGAGCACCTATGAACATGTTCAAAATGCAATGATGATAGCCCACAAACAACTCGATAACTCAATCAGCTGCAATTCTCTTCCCCATTATTGCATTAAGCTATGTGATCATCAACGTGATTCTCTTCCCCATTATTGCATTAAGCTATGTGATCATCAGTGTGATTCTCTTCCCCAATATTGAATTAAGCTACATGATCATCAACGTGATTCTCTTCCCCATTATTGTATTAAGCTATATGATCATCAGTGTGATTCTCTTCACCATTATTGCATTAAGCTATGTGATCATCAGTGTGATTCTCTTCCCCATTATTGTATTAAGCTATGTGATCATCAATGTGATTCTCTTCCTCATTATTGCATTAAGCTATGTGATCATCAGTGTGATTCTACTCCCCATTATTGCATTAAGCTATGTGATCATCAATGTGATTCTCTTCCCCATTATTGCATTAAGCTATGTGATCATTAGTCATTAGTATTAAAGCATCAAGAAAGGTCTCAGTCTGAATAGTAAGAAAACAGAAGTAATGGTCATATCGAAGAAACAATCATCATAACATAAAAATAAACAGGACAAATCTGAAACAAGTGCAATGTTTCAAATACTTGGACACAATAATAAAATCAGATGGAGATGCACCACAGAAATAAAAAGCAGAATAGCTCAGGCCAAAACAGCATTTCAGAAAATGAAAAATATCTTATGCAACAAATTTACACAATAGAAGTGAGAAAGAGAGTTCACTGGTGCTATATAGAACCAATTCTGACCTATGGAAGCGAATCATGGACAGTGGACAAACAAATGAAAAGACAATTAGAGGCCACAGAGATGGGATTTCTCAGAAGAATGTTGAAAATTCCCTGGACAGCTAAAAAGACCAATGAGGAAATTCTCAGAGGCCAACAAAAAAGGGAGCTCCTGAAAAATATCAGAAAGAAACAATCAACATTTTTCAGGTACATCATGAGAAGAGGAAAGTTGATATACTTGGTTACAATTAAAGTGGCAAAATAAAAGGAAAGAGAGATCGCGAACGACAAAGAGAGAAAATACTAGATAGCTAAGTGTCATGGCATAGATAACAGTCAACAACAGAACTGATACAATGCACTGTAGATAGAAGATTTTGAAAGAAAATGATCGCCTATGCCAACCAGTTAGGCACATGATGATGATGACGATTATTATAAATTGACACCTTAAATTGACATGTACATTTTTTTTTTGCTCTTTTGTATAGCTTTTTTTGGTCTGGTGTACATGTTCGCCTAAAAAAAATATATGGAAGGTCTACACAATGATGATTAGTCATTTTATAAAATACCAATACTGAAACTGAAAGCATAACATTTTTAGGGTGTCCTTGAATCATTTCTTTTGTCCACTTTGCGATTTTCTGCTACTTTTAAGTTCAGAACAAAACTGCTTCTTTGGTAAACATTGGTCTGGAATGTAAGCTAAATGCTTCTTCTTCTTCTACCTTTCAGCTCCCTGTGGAGCATAGGTCTTCAATAAACACTTTCCAAGTTGTTCTGTTTCTTGCCATTCTTGTAAGATTGTTCCATGTCTTCTCCATCATCTTCATCTCTGCTTCTATCTGTCTTCTCCAAGTATTCCTTGGCCTTCCTCTTTGTCTTTTCCCCTGGGGATTCCAAAAAAGGGTCTGTTGTGTAATACTCTCAGTTGGCTTCCGTAGTGTGTGTCCTATCCAGCGCCATCGTCTTCGCTGTATCTCTTTATCCACTGGTATTTGACTGATACATTTCCATAATTCTATGTTAGTGAAGCTAAATGCTTACTTCACATTAATATTAAAACATTCACCACAAAGATTTACGATAACTTAGTTTTTTTTAAAAAAGTTTAACAACGGAAACACAAAAATATTCATACTTTACCTGAACATTCCATATATGTACACATTTATCAAAAGAACCACTAGCAATATATTTTCCGTCAGGACTAAAAGCCACACTGTAGACAGGTTCTGTGTGTTTTGTGAGAGTGTGCAAGCACCTGCCATGTTCAACCTCCCACAGGCGAACTGTAGAATCAAACGACGCACTGGAAATAGAAAACATTAAATAATTTGGCACTGACTGGACTAATATTTCTCTCTCTTGTGTTCGCTTATGACTATTTCTCTTCATCACTCACTCTTAAAGGGACGTTGAGTAGGCATAAATGTGTTGAGCAAGGTGTGCTGTGATATTTGTGTCTTTAATTTTCTTGGGTGATCATTTTCTTTTCCTTCCACTCCCTAGTCACGTTGCCAGATTGGTTACCAGAGTCACAGTGGCAAGGAAAAATATGATCTTGATCAGCTAATGGTTGTTGATTCTGACACAAGCAGTCAGCTATGAGTTGCAGATCACTTTCAGCACAGGTGTTGTAAGGCATTTTGGATTCTGGTGGGGATGATTGTATCAAAATGTCACACAAATCTATAAGTCAATATTGCAGCACTTTAATAGACTTCCGTTTCTAAGATGGCGGATCTAGTCCACTCTCTCGATTGCTGCAAAAAGTGCATTCGATGTCTGATTAATTTCAGTTCTCCGTCGCACTCTTATGCGTTAAAGTCAAGATAATGATCTACTTATTACATCTGCGCTGATAAAACAATGTCCTGGCTGCACCAGTTGAGATTTTTATTTGTTATTTCTTTCTGTATCAACCACCCATGGTCTCAGCAGCAAGGCCCAGCTTGAAATGTCAATTACTCATCGTCAGAAAAAATTAGTACCTCCAAAGAAGGAGTTATCTGCCTGTGTGTAGAGGGACCCCTGTGCTTATGGCTGCCAGAAAAATGGATTAGCACACAAAATACAGTTCCAAGTCTCTAGGGGCTTCGCCAAAGGTGAAACCATGACGAACAAAAAAAAAAACAAAAAAAAAAAAAACAAAACACTGGATTCTGGTTGAGATGATTGTGTCAAACTGTCAAAACTCAGTCACTGTAAATATTGTAACAAACTGGCTAATATCAGATTCAAAAGATTCTAAAAGCAGTCCCACAGATGCATGCTGAAGATAAATGTTACAGACGGCAGCCAGTTAAGTAAGTCTATTGAAGGCATGTAACTTTCCAATAGCAACATTTTGTTGCAAATCATGGATAATCTCACAAGCAATAAAGAAGAAAATTGGTCTATTTGAAACAAAATGCTACAGAAAAATTCTCAGAACACCTTGGATAATAAAAATGAAGGCATAGTAGAAATCCTGAACACTGAATAGAGCTGGTTTATAAATAATATAAGCAAAAAATTGAAATATTTCAACCCCATTAAAAAAAACAATGGTTTGCAAAGAATAATGGAAGTTGTAATTCCATAAATATGAGACAAGGTTCTTTCCAAAAAGAATATGATTTTAAGACATTGAAGAGACTTAATTTGACAATAGAGGAATGTGAGAGATCTGACTAGTGACAGGGATTGCTTTAGATGGGCCGTGATGAGAGCAGTATTCTGTAAATGAATGTGACTTGCGATGAAGTTAGACTGTTTCACTGAATACTATATAGTTAGTTATAGTTATTCGAAGATCCCAGTATCACAGCAAACAAATTAAAATCCAAAATTGCTCAACCGCATGTGCCAGTGGAAAAATCAGAACTAACATTTCATCAAATATCTAAACAAAAAAAAGAAGTTGCAGTCCCCATCATAGCAAAACATAGCACACGTCAAAAGACATAAGGCATAGTAGCATGATAGTGAACACAACTGAACTGAATACTATATCAATGAATATAATTAACATAAATTCTGGTTAGGAGTATATCTGATGTATAGTGAGGGTGATCTATTGACTAAACTAAACTGGTCAGGATTTTTTAGTTAAATCTGTAAAAAAATCTGTCACAATGAATTTTTGTACCAATCAAATTAATTTAAGATTCTGGGTCACAATGAGTACAGTATCAACGTTGCTAATATCAGATTCTGGTAGGGGCTTTTGAGTTAAATCTGTAAAAATATCAGTCACATTCAATTCTGTACTAACTTAGTTATTATCAAATTATGGGTCACAAAGAGTACTGCACCAACCAGGCTAATATATAATTATGAATCACAATGAGAACTGTACCAACCTGGCTAATATCAAATTATGGGTCACAAAGAATACTGTACCAACCTGGGCTAATATCAAATTATGGATCACAAAGAGTACTGTACCAACCTGGGCTAATATCAAATTATGGGTCACAATGAGAACTGTACCAACCTGGGCTAATATCAAATTATGGGTCACAAAGAGTACTGTACCAACCTGGGCTAATATCAAATTATAGGTCACAAAGAGTACTTTACCAACCAGGGCTAATATCAAATTATGGTTCATAATGAGTACTGTACCAACCAGGCTAATATCTAATTATGGGTCACAAAGAGTACTGTACCAACCTGGCTAATATCTAATTATGGGTCACAATGAGAACTGTACCAACCTGGTTAATATCAAATTATGGGTCACAATGAGTGCTGTACCAACCAGGGCTAATATCAAATTATGGGTCATAATGAGTACTGTACCAACCAGGTGAGTATCAAATTATGGGTCACAATGAGTACTTTACCAACCAGGCTAATATCAGATTATGGGTCACAACAAGTACAGTACCAACCTGGCTAATATCAGATTATTGGTCACAACAAGTACTGCACCAACCTGGCTAATATCAGATTATGGGTCACAACAAGTACTACACCAACCAGGCTAATATCAGATTATGGGTCACAAAGAGTACTGCACCAACCAGGCTAATATCAGATTATGGGTCACAAAGAGTACTGTACCAACCTGGCTAATATCAAATTATGGGTGACAAAGAGTACTGTACCAACCTGGCTAATATCAAATTATGGGTCACAACGAGTACTGTACCAACCAGGCTAATATCAAATTATGGGTCACAACGAGTACTGTACCAACCAGGCTAATATCAAATTATGGGTCACAAAGTGTACTGTACCAACCTGGGCTAATATCAAATTATGGGTCACAAAGAGTACTGTACCAACCAGGTTAATATCAAATTATGGGTCACAAAGAGTACTGTACCAACCAGGCTAATATCAGATTATGGGTCACAACAAGTACTGTACCAACCTGGCTAATATCTAATTATGGGTCACAACAAGTACTGTACCAACATGGCTAATATCAGATTATGGGTCACAACGAGTACTGCACCAACATGGGCTAATATCAAATTATGGGTCACAACGAGTACTGTACCAACCAGGCTAATATCAAATTATGGGTCACAACGAGTACTGTACCAACCAGGCTAATATCAAATTATGGGTCACAAAGTGTACTGTACCAACCTGGGCTAATATCAAATTATGGGTCACAAAGAGTACTGTACCAACCAGGTTAATATCAAATTATGGGTCACAAAGAGTACTGTACCAACCTGGCTAATATCAAATTATGGGTCACAAAGAGTACTGTACTAATCAGGCTAATATCAAATTATGGGTCACAAAGAGCACTGTACCAACCAGGTTAATATCAAATTATGGGTCACAAAGAGTACTGTACCAACCTGGGCTAATATCAGATTATGGGTCACAAAGAGTACTGTACCAACCAGGCTAATATCAAATTATGGGTCACAATGAGTACTGCACCAACCAGGCTAATATCAGATTATGGGTCACAAAGAGTACAGTACCAACCTGGCTAATATCAGATTCTGGTTGGGGTTGTTTGTGCCTGCTCCTGTTGGGCTCCATTTGATGGTGTAGATCTCCTTGTTATGGGCCTGAAGGTCATGGACCCACTGGTCACTTTTCATGCTCCATATCTGACAATGATACAATCATTCTACAAGTGAGTTCGCTTAACTATAAATAATGATCTATCTATCTATCGTCCTTTCGAGCCAAAGACGGCACATAGGGCAGAACCACAATCTCAAAAACAGAAACCTTGCGTCCAAAGTGGCACATATTGCAGAGATCACTGCTCTAAAATATATGGCGCTGTTTCCATAACAATACTTTTTACAATGACAGCTTGTCAAGCCATCGATCAACCTCCTTAGTCGCCTCTTATGACATGCCTGGAAGGTCACAGTATCACTATAAATAATGATACCTCATTAAAAAAAAGTACATTCTTATGATACTGTCGTAAAATTTACTACTTAAAAAAAATATATCTTATACAAAGAAGCAGTTATTTAAATTCTTGGAGAAATAATACTCTGGAAGAACTACAGTTTAAAAAATAATAACAAATAAGGAGTATAGCCAAAACAAACATGAATTGATAGTGTCATCTGATGCCAAAAATGTAAATAAAAATTGTTATAGATTACTACTTTTATATGACACCACCAATTATATAAAAAAAAAAATATAGCACATCTGGTCACAATTGACATATTACGGGTGACTATCTTGAACATTTAGAAAGGTATATGGTGGGGAAAAAGCGGCAGCAGCAGCAGCGGGTGGAAAACTGTAGATTTGTAAAAATTTGAACATAATTGCGATCTACGAAGATCTGAGAATTTATGGATTTGTTCATTATGCTATGAAAATGATCCAATGACTAACTTACTAGCTCTGTTTCTAAGTATAATGTGTACCTCAAACATAGATAAGGTAAGTTTAGGTATCCCAGAACATCATTGCTGTTGTAAGTGATGTTTATGATCTCCATTTCTCTTGGGTACATTTTTGGGTACATCACGGCCCAGTGTTCTGTCCTGATGTCTTCCTTCCCTTAATAAATGTCAGGTTCCCCCACCCCCTTTTTTCCCCTAATGCAGCTGATTAGAAGGCTAAATGCATTCCATATGCGATGTCTACACCGTATTCTTGGTATCACCTTGAGGGATCAAGTGACAAGCGTGGAGGTCATGGTTTGCACAGGCCTACCGAATATCTACACGCTGCTCAAACAACGTAGGTTACGCTGGCTTGGCCATGTACACCGTATGAAAGATGGCCGTATACTGAAAGATATACTCTATGGACAACTGGCAGATGGTAAAAGAACTAGGGGGCGCCCAAAACATGGGAAGACATAGCTGCAGACCGCAATCTCTGGAAACAATCTCTAAAGGTTCGCCTCAAAGAAGAAGCAGATTCATGGAGAAAGAGAATACACAACGAAAAAAAAGAAAAGAAAAAATAACATTTCTAAGGGCGCTGAAAAATCCATAGTCAACTATGACTGACAGAGGCTACTAGCTGATTAGAGGAGGTGTCTCAACCAAATAAAAATAATATTTATTATTCTACAAAGGAATAAACAGATTAATGATGGGACACTTTTTAACTTTTGGTTCTGCTTCGAGTTGTTTTTTCTTGTACATAAAAAATGAAATAGAAACTGAAAGCCATAAACAAGATAATGATGACACTGGATATGTGACCTTCATTTCCAGAACTTCCACCATGCTCAGCAGACTCCATTTGTGAGACTTCATTAGAATTAGTCTCTTCATTTCAAATAAATGACAACAAATTTAGTTTTAGGTTTTGTAACTTGTCTCCCTTGATTCTGATACTGGTAGAAAAATGTTAGGCTGGATCATCATTTCTGCACACTGGATGAATTCATAGGTGCTCAGATATCCCCCTCGAGAAAATCCAAGGAGAACCCTGACCCAAGGGCATGAATTCCATGTGAACATTCACGATGTGAAAAGATTTTTTTTTTTTTAACCCTGACAATTTTGCCTGGGTGGCAGTCATATTTTAAGGGCTACTCTTTTCGATTTTAATCAAGGGTTCTTTAATGTGAGTGCACACAGGATCTCTTGTTTATTGCCGTCATATGTGATGGCTAGACATTGGAGCTCACTACCCAACAGATCAGGATAGGGCAACATCACAAAGAAACTACAGATGAATTTTTCATATTATTTCAAAAGTACTTCCGCCTATGTTGGATTTTGAACCCAGGTCCTTCCTGTCCAGTGGCCGGTGTCTCTAAACTACCCAGCCCCCCCCCCCACCCCCTCCCCAATGTATTACAATAAATGATGTTCACATAATGATTAAATATAGTAATGATTTGTTGAATTCGTTGGTGCTATGTTGAGTGAACTCTGAATCTATTAGTTTTGGCACTTCTACTAAACTCATTTTTTTTTTACATTTTTTAAAATAGTCACCCTCTTTCCCTACAATCTCCATCTTTCCTCAAAAAAGGAAGAACAAAAAATCCACTAAACAAAAACAATTTTTTGGTGCTTTTCTATATATCCTGCTTTAGTTTGTCCAACATGGCTTCATTATTATTTCACCGTTAACATGCCAAGAGCTTAAAAATGGAAGCAAGATCTCTACAGGAGTACTGAGAATTGAGATAAATTGCAGGTGGTTAATAAGCTGTTCTGTGCTAGAGACAAATCACAGACCATTTCATCAATCATGTGGGGTCCCTAACAAGACTAACTGTAACTAATTTTCCCTTATCTGTTTCCAGACAAAGTATATAATGACAAGAGACAAACAAACTAGTAATTAAGTTATTTGTCTCTTCAGAAATAGATTTCATCTGCTGTGCTGCTCCATCTGTTATGTTCATAATTTTGTGTTGACAGTTTGTTTTGTGTTAGCAGTTTGTTATATAAATTAGAACGTCAACCAAATTACAGCTTTCTTTAGCTGTGGTTAACTATATAAAAAATGGCTCAGATATTCTAGACCAGTTCTTACCAGGGTCTAGTACAAGAAGTGGAGAGCTCAATAGAAATGTAATTTAAAAAAAAAAAAATTCCTTTTTATTGTAGACATTCATACTCAAGGCACAATGATCTCATACAAATCACAAGAATCAGCAAAGTGAAAAATTGTACACAGTAACATGACTTTCAAGACAACCTGAGAATAATCATGAATCTTACTTTCTGGGGGTGGGGGTGGGGGTCGTGAGACGGGGAGAAGGGGGGGGGGGGTGCCCAGCTGGTTAGTCTGTTGGTCTAGAGGTATGATGTCGCAGGACAGGAAGGTATGATGTTGCAGGACAGGAAGGTCCAGGATTCAAAGCCCACCAGAAGCAGTGGTGATTTTTCTGTTAATTAATTGTCTTCTTCTTTTCTCTTTTCACTGATACCTAAAAGGTGTCGTGGTTTATATCATTTGTCGTTCTTGTGCTGCTCGAATTGTCTGAATTAGTGATTTTCCTTTGTTGTTACATGTCTCTGTCACTGCATCTATCCATCTTCTTCTGGGTCTTCCTCTTGGTCATTTTCCATGCATTCTCGAGAAGAATGCCCTCGATGGCGATTGGTAAGGATTCATTCTGACCAGGTGGCCAAACCATTTAAATTGTTGTTGTTCTATATATTCTTGGCAGAGTTTTGTTCCTACTATTTTTCTTATGGTTTCATTTGGTATTCTATCTCTTCTTGTGTTGTTTGTTACTTTTCTCAAGCAACGCATCTCACATGTATTGATCTTTCTTAAATGTGATTTCGAAAGGGTCCATGTTTGACTTTCATAGCACAAAGTTGGTATGAAGATGCTATTTATCATTTGTTGTTTAGCTGACATAGAAATGTTTGGATGTCTTAGCAATGGTGAAAGCTGGTATGTGACCGCATTTGCTTTTTGTATTCTCATGTCAATTTCTCTGTCTAGTTTTCCATCTTCTGTGAACATTGTGCCCAAATACTTGAATTCCTCTACTTGTTTTATTTTTAGAAAAAATGGGTTAGGAAACTACAGATGACAAGACCTCAAGCACAAAGAATCGATCTAAAAGCAATAAAGAATGTAAACAATTAATTGTCAACATTTAAAAATTAATCTGTGGTTTCTTTACGATGTTACCCTCCCTTGATCTCTTAGGTAGTGAGATCTGATGTCTAGCCTCTCAGATAATGGCAATAAACAGGGCCCGGTGGACCTGCGCACTTTAAAGATCTCCAGGCATTTAAAATCAAAAAGAGTACACAATAAATATGGCAGACATATAAATATGATAGATAACATTCCAATAGAAATAATAGCAGCAGCGGGAGAAACAGGAATGCAATGGCTGCACAGAATATTTAATGCAGCATGGCACCAACAACAAGCCCCAGAAGACTGGCAACAGGCAATCATCATACCAATATGGAAAAAGAAAGGTAGCAAAAGAGACTGCAATAAATATAGAGATATATATCTGCTCAGCCATGTAGGAAAGCTATACGCCAAAATCTTGGAAAAAAGGCTGAGACCAATAATAGAACTACAGTTAAGCGATTCTCAAATGGGGTTCCAAAAAAACAGAGGATGTACCGACGCACTATTCATACTAAAACAGCTTGCAGAAAAAACGACAGAACACAATCAAAACTTATATATATGAAAAAGCATTCGACAGAGTGAACAGAGAACAACTGTGGGAGATACTAACAACATACGGAGTAAGCCAACATCTAACCAACATTATTAAAAGTCTCTACGCCAACAGCAGCTACAGAGTCAGAACAGCAACAGGCTACACAGACCACTTCGAAGTTAGATCAGGTGTAAGAAAGGTGTGCGTACTATCCCCCCTACTGTTTATTACATACATGGACCATATATGCAAGCTAGCCAACCCATCAGAGACAGAGGAGATCAACGAGCTTCTATTTGCAGACGACCAGGCACTAATACATGAAACAATAGAAGACCTACAAGAACACTTAAACAAATTCAACATCTTAGGAACAAAATACAACATGAAAATCAACATCAACAAAACAGAAGTCATGAATGTCGCAAAAAATAAACAGAACATCAACATAGCTATAGAAGGCAGACAACTAAAACAAGTAGAGGAATTCAAATACCTAGGAAGTCTAATGGCAAATGATAATTCCCAAACAGCAGAGATAGAATCAAGATGCAACAAAGCTTGTAAAATCATCGGACAGCTATCACCACTATTGTCCAACAAGGAAATAACTCTGGAGGCAAAACGAGCACTATACAATACAGTCTTCATCCCAACGTTGTGCTACCAATGCCAGACCTGGACCCTAGATGCAAGAACAATAAGAAAAATAACCTCTACAGAGATGAAATGTGTTAGACGAATGACAGGAAACAGTCTGAAAGATAAGATCAGAAATAAAGAACTGAGAAAAAAGCTAGGAATAGCCCCAGCCATAGAATATATAAGGAAACAACAGATAAAATGGTTCGGCCACGTGACAAAGCAGAAAGAACAAAACACAACACAACGAGCCTTCAACAAACGTTGTGAGAACACCAGACCTAAGGGTCGACCACGAAAAAGATGGATCGATGGAATATTAGAAGCACTAGGAAACATAACAGCGGCAGAGGCGAACAGAAGAGCAAAAGACCGCAAATTGTATCTCCCCTCGATGCTGAAAGGCAAATGAGGAAGGAAAGTAGAAGAAGAAGAATAAATATGGCAGTTGCCTGGGCAAAATCGTCAACAAAAAGCCTACCCACACCAGTGATAAAGGACAAGAGGTAGGGTTCGATCCCAACTGACGGCTTCCGGTTCACCCAGCCTTAAATGGGTACCAGATTTTTTTTCTGGGAAAGTAAAGTGGCACGGGCATAATAATGACCACATTATCCCAAAAATCATGTGCCGAAGGTCTGTAAAATTTATGGTCACTAACACCATATTCTCTATACGCCACTTGGCATGATGGGGGCTCTTTACTTTTTTTTACTTACACCATGGATCGCACACCTTGCTACAGAGTCCGTGCAAGTGGGCCAGGTTTCTCATTGGATTTTCTGGAGATTCTCAAAGGGGATATCGGACCCATTATGGATTCATCCGGTGTGCAGTGGTGATGATACTAACAACAAACTTTTCAGAGCAAAACAACTATCGTTTTACAGGACAATAAACAACTAAAAAATAGGGCCAAAACAAAGTGTCCCAACGTCATCTTGTCAAAAATTCTAGGTTCTAAACAACTTTTTAGCATTGATAATCAAGTTGATTGCTCATTTCGGAGACATAAACTGCTTTTGATTATTGAAGTTGGCATTCAAGTTAATTAGAAGAAATGATATCTTCAACTTTAATAACATTTAGGGTTAAAAAATTGAATATATTTATTGAATATTTATATGTTCAGAAAGTGTTACATTGATCAAAATCAGAGACACCATCTTCTCACAAGTATTCAACCACTAAAATATCTATAAACATTAAGACAAATAAATGATATTTTAATAAATAAAGCCCATTTTAAGAATGAGGAATATGTAACTCATCTCCACTGCAAAAATTACACTTTCGGGATTATAGGTAAAATGACACTTTTGCATTAAAACAAGTGCCTATGATCAAAACCCACAAGACACAGAAGGTAGCAGGATAGAGGTATCCCTTTATCAATGGGAGTAGGAAGGCATCTTCATCCCTCCGCTAGCCTACAGGACACCCTTGGGCAAAGGTGGAGAACTCAGGAAGCCTCATGATCAGGGTTATGTGAAGCTTCTGGAGCAGGTAGTGGATGGAGCTGTGAGAGCAGTCAGAAGTATCACAGGTTATGATCTCAACTCTACAATAGTAGACAGATGATCTCAAATGTAGAGATCAATGGATATCGCTGACCTAGTTCAGTCACTGCCAAGAAGGAAAGGAATGGTAAACTACCTTTTTATATTGCCAAGAAAAAAAAAACATGTTAAGAAACTATGTAATAACATTAAGATAACACTGATAAAAGAGACAAGGACAACATGCATTCACTCCCTTGCTGGGATTGAGAAGCTCACCCAGAAAAGGGACTTACAGCAACGTACACCTTGAGTCCAATGTGTCAGTTGAAGGCACTGAAAGGCTGATGATGATGAACCCCACATGTTAATGGCAAGATGGTTACCATTTATTTTTAATGTACTAGGGCTGGACCACATACTAGGTTTAGACATATCCAGTCAAGAAATAGGCACATGCTATTTTGTACCTTAGGAAGCTCTGGCAGCTTACTGGTTAGTAAAGGTAAAGGTAAAGTACAAGACTTGAACCGACTTCTTAGCAAGCGCGTTTCCACCCATATGTGCTCGGCTGCCTATCTAGAAATGTTCGGAGATTACTGTATAGTGTTGCCTCAAGCATCGAAACTCAGATGCGAGGCGACATTCCTCACCTTCCCAGAGTAATACCCTGGTACCCATTTCTGCCAACAGCTGGGTCGACCGCTGGGGTATTTTTTTTTCCAACCACGAGTACAACTCACACTGCTTCCAGCGGGAATCGAACACAGGTTGCCCGAACGTTGGTAGTCCAGTCGGGTGGTTTTCCCAACTAGGCTACCGAGGCCCCCAACTGGTTAGTGTGTTCACTTAATCAGAAGTTGCCAGTTTTAACTCCCAGATGTAGCAGATTAAAAAAAATTTTTTTTTTTTTTTATCAAGGCTCTGGGGTTCACCCAACTTTTAGTTGGCACCAGAGATTTATATGGGAAATAAATGCAGCAACATCACTCAAAATTGAGCAGCTAGTCCTGCAAAAATCTGGTCAATAGCACCATATTCCCCATACCACCTAGCAAGGTGGGAAAGGAACCTTTACTTTTACTTTACTTTTAATTTGCTTTTACCTTTAATGTCATGTCATCTGAACAAGATGCCAACAGCTGACCCTGAGGATCCCATTTGATAGCATTGACCTCGTTCTGTTGATGAAAGAAATTAAGTCAGAAATACAAGTGACAACACAGTTCAATGAACTTCAACACAAGTCCAAATTTTACTAACATTTTTATATCAACCCAAGATTAAAATACCATCGTGAAAATTACCATCGTGAAAATATAAATTTTTGAAACTTGACAGTTTGCTGTCAACAAACATTTGTATCCTCCCTAGACCTTCCTAACTGGTACTTTCGGTGACCCCTGAGTGTTGTTTTCCTATGATGTTGGTTTTTTTTTTTTTAAAGTGATTCATATCATAGAAAAGGGAGCTTTTTTTTTTAAATTAATTTAAAAAAAAAAAGATTTTTTGGGCCTATTTTCAAGACATTTGTTTCTTTTTTTTTCTTATGATGGGTTAAATTTCCTTGGCCGTCAGTGAGACATCAAACAAACCTTTGTAACACTGGATAGACATTGAACAACGCTCAGAGGGAGTCAAACATATGACTGGATTGATGGACTGACACCTCCGGTAGCCATGGTGGCATCATGTGTTTGAATTTCAGGCCATAAATCTAACATAACCCAGGAAATGATTACAGCATCTGATTCCCATGTTTCTGCTTGGGTAAACACACAGCTGTGTAGCAAAAGTTCACAGAAAATCTTATTTTCCGAACTCCAAATATAGCAATTAAGTGGTAGCAATTTTTATGATTGAATCATGAAAACATGACCCACAGATAGGTATCTTTATCTAGGGTTAATGCACTAGCAAAGAGATGACACATAAACCCCCCCCCCCCCCCCCCAATGCTCAAAGCCTTATATTTTGTCCACATTTTTCATATAATGATAATACAAAATATAAGTAATGAACAGAGAGTTGGAGGAACATTGGCATACTTGATATCTTCTTTGTTTGCACAGTGCACTGTGTTTTGCACCTTGTGGTGCAGTGCAATAATCTTCTGCCCTTGCATTTGTTCAGTGGGCTTCACTAACATTTAGTTTCTCTTCACATATCTGCAAGGTAGCGGTTGTTTGTAGTCAATTTTTTTTCCTAGGAAAGTCAGTCTCAAAATGTAGTCAGTTTTTTTCCTCTTAGGAAAGTCAGTCTCAAAATGTAGTCAGTTTTTTTCCTCTTAGGAAAGTCGGTCTTGTCAAACTGTAGTCAGTTTTTTTTCCTCTTAGGAAAGTCAGTCTCAAAATGTAGTAAGTTTTTTCCTCTTAGGAAAGACAGTCTCAAAATGTAGTCAGTTTTTTTTCCTCCTAGGAAAGTCAGTCTCATCAAATTATTGTGTTTATTCCTCTTAGGAAAGTCAGTCTCACCAAACTGGTGTCAGTTTTTTTCCTTTTAGGAAAGTCAGTCTCATCAAATCGTTGTCAGTTTTTTCCTCTTAGGAAAGTCAGTCTCATCAAACAGTTGTCAGTTTTTTCCTCTTTGGAAAATCAGTCTCATCAAACTGTTGTCAGTTTTTTTCCTCTTAGGAAAGTCAGTCTCATCAAACTGTTGTCAGTTTTTTTCCTCTTAGGAAAGTCAGTCTCATCAAACTGTTGTCAGTTTTTTCCTCTTAGGAAAGTCAGTCTCATCAAACTGTTGTTAGTTTTTTTCCTCTTAGGAAAGTCAGTCTCATCAAACTGTTGTCAGTTTTTTCCTCTTAGGAAAGTCAGTCTCATCAAACTGTTGTCAGTTTTTTTCCTCTTAGGAAAGTCAGTCTCACCAAACTGTTGTCAGTTTTTTCTCCCAGGAAAGTCAATCTCACCAAAAAGGCAAGCTTTCCCTCCCTTGGGTGTTATTGTTCTGGGACCAGCGACTTGTCAGTTTCGGCCCTCCCTCCCCTGGATGAAATGAGTGTCTGGATGATTATCATGTTCCTGTAGCAATTTTTTGGCAGTTTTTTTCTTTCTTGTTTATTTAGGCAGCTGAGAGGGTAGTGCTTAGTGAAATTAGGACAGGACATGCTGGATTATATCCTGACTGATGGGTGGGTCTCCACTGAGTTCTATCCTGACTGATGGGTCTACATTGGATAATATCCTGACAGATGGGTCTCCAATGGGTAACAATCAACGTTTTTTGGGCACATCATGATAAGAGGAAAGTTGGAATACTTGGTTACAACTGGCAAAATAAAAGGAAAGAGAGATCGCGGACGACAAAGAGAGAAAATACTGGATAGCTTGGTGTCATGGCATGGAAAACAGTCAACAACAGAACTGATACGATGCGCTGTAGATAGAAGAATGTGGAAGGACATGATCGCCTACGCCAACCGGTATGGCACATGATGATGATGATGGGTCTCCACTGAGTTCTATCCCAAATGATGGATCTACACTGGGTTCTACCACAACTGACAGTTCCTAGGTTTGCTTGACCTTAACCTTAGATTACAATAGGGTAGTTAAAATTACCACATAAAAATACAAACTCTTCAAAATTGGACAGTTTGCCGTGGTCAAAGACTTCCCTCCTGTGTATCTTCCTAATTGTTACTTCTGGTGACACCTGAGTGTTCGATTTATTACCTTTGGTGTTGGAGCTCCTAATGTTACAATCAAGTGGTAGTAATTTTATACTCATCATCATGCGCCATACCAGTTGGCGTAGACGATCATGTCTTTCCACAATCCTCTATCCACAGTGAATCTATCAGTTTTGTTGTTGACTGTTTTCCATGCCACGACATCAAACTATCTAGTTTTTTCTCTCTTTGTCGCCTGCGATCTCTCTTTCCACTTATTTTGCCAGTTTTAACTAGGTAATTCAACTTTCCTTTTCTCATGATGTGCCTGAAAAATGTTGATTATCTCTTTTTGATGTTTTTTAGGAGCTCCCTTTTTGTGTTGGCCTCTTTGAGAATTTCCTCATTGGTCTTTTCAGCTGTCCTGGCTGGGAACTTTCAACATTCTTCGGAGAAATCCCATCTCTGTGGCCTCTAATCGTCTTTTCGTTTATTTGTTTAAGGTCCATGATTCACTTCCATAGGTCAGAATTGGCTCTCTATAGCAACAATGAAACTCTCTTTCTCACATCTATTGACAGTGACTTGTCGCATAAGATGTTTTCCATTTTCTGAAATGCTATTTTAGCCTACAGTATCGTGAGTCATAGACAGGTTATCAGAATCTAGAGTTAAATGGGCACCCACTTTTTTTCTATGAAAGAAATATAGCACTGGCACAGTGCTAACTACATTACATAATAAATGTGCCAATAGTCCATAAGGATATGGATACTAACAGCACCATATAGGCCAAATTGTCACAGGGTCCGTTCCTTTTCATTTTATTCTTTGATTTACTAGGATGTGCATCCTTGACATGTGCCCATCATATGAAGAATTGGCGTATCAAGCTAGAAAGAAGTTAATAAAATAATTAATATGTACATTTTGTATTTAAATTAATACTTCTGAAAGTTGCTATCTAGACAAAATAATTTGGATTTGATACCAGAGGTCTCCCTGTTAAAAAATCACACCAGAAAAGTCTAGAAACTAATGCACAACGAGATAAAACTGTATATATGGGAAGTAAACTTCAAGGAATGAATGAATAGCTATATAACATATGCCTGTAGCAATGTAAAGCTCAGAAAGTGCTAAGACCCCATTTCTGTCTAACTTTGATGATGAGATGGCTTTCAAGAATCAGTCAAGTTAATGGTTTTCCTTCGTTTTTAAATTCACAAATAACATTAACAAAAATAAATCAGCAAAACAACTCTAAATAACAGAATGTATTCTGGGAAATAATGTGCTTAGATTTCTCTCCCCTTTAGTAATGACAAGAATTGTCTCAGGTGACGGCAGTAGGTCTTAAAGAAGCTGTCATTATGTAAGGTGTTAAATAACATAATTTTTCTAGCCCAGAGCTTCTTTAAGATCATTAAAGTATAGAAAATCTGTCTCATTTCTGATATGTGATCTCAAATGTCTGTTTAAATGAAATTTCATAATCTAGTCTAGCCTTTCACAAAGCAACTTAGATATAAGAAATGTTAAAAGAAATAAGAAGACAGAGAGAGAGAGAGAGAGAGAGAGAGAGAGAGAGAGAGATAATGATAGAAAGAACAATATATATATATATATATGTATATATATATATATATATATATATATATATATATATATATATATATATATATATATATATATATATATATACACACACAGAGAGAGAGAGAGAAAGAAAGAGAGAGTGAGATGTTTAATGAAAGCATATCCAAAATTTCTGATTTCAGATTGATGAAACTTTAACTGCAGCTACCAAGATACCGGGTTTAAGAGAATTTAATGATTTGAAAAATGACTTTTCCCCTCACGTCATTTTTAAACTAAGGCTATTAATCGTCAAGGATTACTTTGCTTGTCACTTTGTACTCGGCACACACACACATATACTGATTTTACTAGACACATTCTGCTGCATACCTCTCTCCCTCTCACCCGCAACAACAAAAATAGATTCAAACAAAGTTGTGAAGCTATTAACATAACAGACATTTAACACATGAGCCTTACAGTGTGTCCCTGGAATGTTTTGAGTGGTCTCTGATCTCCGAGACGACAAACATGAATGCATTGGTCTGTGGAACATGAGGCGAATGTGTTGTTGCTCTGCCAGTCCACATCTAGTGCAGGTGCTGTTGAGGCAAGAGTTATTGTCATAACTGAACTCATAAAACAAGCGACCTTTGAACTCACAAATTGTATCAAAGGACTATCTTACTGTTGGGGGTTGCCCAAGGTGTGTGCGTTAATTGTGGGGTTGGGAACAAAGGCCACATGCCCAGTGCAATCACAATGTAGTGTATGCTTGGGACTTCTGTAGGGAACCAATGGCCTGCCTGGGACTTCTGTAGGAAACCAATGGCCTACCTGTGACTTCTTCAGGGAACAAATGGCCTGCCTGGGTATTATGTCAGGGAACCAATGGCCTGCCTGGGACTTCTGTAGGAAACCAATGGCCTACCTGTGACTTCTTCAGGGAACAAATGGCCTGCCTGGGTATTATGTCAGGGAACTAATGGCCTGCCTGGGTATTATGTAGGGAACCAATGGCCTGCCTGGGACCTTATTAAAGACAAATGGCCTGCCTGGGACCTGGGACTTCTCTACTGAACATGTGTAGCAGTGTCAGCGGTGGAGGAACTCAGGAGGAACAAAATAATGGAGGGGTGAATAGGATTGTTGAGAAAGAAAGGTAGGAATAAATAGATGAGAGAAATATGTTTACAACAATCCTGAATGGAGTTAATGAAGTAAACAAGTTCAGGCTATCAAAGACAAAAGAAATCAACAGAATCACAAAAGGCAGAACTTATAAAAATTATGAAAAAAAAAACAAACTTGAAATGAGGGGAAAGTAAAAAAGGGGAGATTGGTGAGTTAGAGACAGTGAGAGGGGTGATTTAAGTATAGATGTTGAGAGCAGATGAAAGGAATAGTTCTCATTGTTAGATTGGATAGTAAAACTAGCCGGTGACAAACATTAGGAGAATGCTAGTAAAAATAGTTGATCAAAAGTAAATATTGTGAAAGTATAGCATGTACAATCAACTCATCAACAATATAGAATTCTCTATAGTCACGGATAGATGTTCAGATATTTCTCTTCACGGGAGATGTATGATGAGGCACAACCAGCTCTCAAAACCAAGGATGGCAAAGTATAGAGTGAATGAATGAAATTGTAGTTGATAAGCAATTCAATAAAAAGGTCAAACAGAAGAAGTGTGTGGGGCATAAATCTCATGTTCATCTATACCATATTGAGAATTCTCTTCATCATGATTTATTATCTGCTTTTCCTTTGACTTGAAGACTTTAATTATTTGTGTATGTCTTCATATAGTGTCATAATATACGCCAGTCCTGTAACGTAAATTGTGTCGAATCAGTATTGTCTGTGACAATGAATAGTGCTACTACTCCAGCTGTTTGACCATGATGTACCAATGAAGAATCACTGATACCTTAACAAAACAATACAAACTCTGTAATGTACAAGAAGAGATGTGAAAGGAATTTGACAACCCCACTATCATCTAAACACATGGCCTAATATTAATTGAACACAACATTGTCAACAGTACTCAACATCCCTAAATTGTTGAGCATAAATCTATCCAAATCATTAAAACTCTCGATGATAGGAAACAAAAGTACCTCTGAAGTCTGAGAATATATGATCTGGCAAAGGGCATCTGAGCACATGGCTTCCAGTATTGGGAGGAGAGGGGGGAGAGAAGAGGAGAAGAAGTGATATTTACATAAATGTCAGTACCTTGGGACTTCACTGAAAATATAAAACTGGCCTATGCAAACAAAATAAAAAAAAAACCAACAAAGTCACCAAATGACATCTTTGATTGTATCAGTTTTGAAACTCAAGCGTACATGGCTCTAAACTCGCTGTCAAAATGGACAGAATTAACACCCACAGAAGATGGGTGTTCTCAAGTTTAGACATCAGCCTCTCTACAAGGTTTTGGGTTCTAATGCTGAGGTGCTGAGAATTTTTCTCTTAGAATCCATGGCTTCTGTATGGTTTTACACGCACACCTGATCTCTGGGCAGTAAGATCTGATGTCTAGCTACCTGAAAAATTACCAAAGTCCTGTGAGCACTAAGTGCATTTTAAAGAACTCTTGCTAGTAAAAAAAAAACAAATAAATAAAAAGAGTAGGCCAAGATGGCAGCCACTTGTGCAAAATTGTTAAGCTATTAAAAATCTGTCCATGCCAAATAAAGATGGATGTGTCAGACTGAATGGTACAGATATTGCAGAGAATGCTGTAAACTAGCAACACAATACATTTATATTCACTTAATAGATGAATGCTGAGGAAGTGGAGGAGGAAGAAGAGGAGAAGGAAGAAGAGGACAAAGAAAAGGAAGAAGAAGAAAGGGAGGAAGAAGAAGAGGAGAAGGAAGAAGAGGACAAAGAAAAGGAAGAAGAAGAAAGGGAGGAAGAAGAAGAGGAGAAGGAAGAAGAGGACAAAGAAAAGGAAGAAGAAGAAAGGGAGGAAGAAGAAGAGGAGAAGGAAGAAGAGGACAAAGAAAAGGAAGAAGAAGAAAGGGAGGAAGAAGAAGAGGAGAAGGAAGAAGAGGACAAAGAAAAGGAAGAAGAAGAAAGGGAGGAAGAAGAAGAGGAGAAGGAAGAAGAGGACAAAGAAAAGGAAGAAGAAGAAAGGGAGGAAGAAGAAGAGGAGAAGGAAGAAGAGGACAAAGAAAAGGAAGAAGAAGAAAGGGAGGAAGAAGAAGAGGAGAAGGAAGAAGAGGACAAAGAAAAGGAAGAAGAAGAAAGGGAGGAAGAAGAAGAGGAGAAGGAAGAAGAGGACAAAGAAAAGGAAGAAGAAGAAAGGGAGGAAGAAGAAGAAAGGGAGGAAGAAGAAGAGGAGAATGAGAAGGTAGAAATGGAGGAGGTGAAGAAGAAAATAGGAGGAGGAGGCGTAGGAAAAAAAAGAGAAGAGGAAGAAGATGGAAGAGGAGAAAAAGAAGGAGGAAGAAAGAAGGAGGAAGAGGAGAAGAAGAAGGTGGAAGAGGAGAAGAGGAAGAGAAGAAGAAGGAGTAGGATAAGAAGATCAGTGCCTAGATCACATTTAATCATGTGTTCAATCTGTGGCAGAGAATTGTTATTGGACTTTTAGTCTCCTCCAAAAACATAAGAGCAGTGCAACTACGCAACACTGAAAACGTTATCACTGTCCATGATTGACGGCTATCACTATTATGATCTACCAAACACAAATCATGAGCCACAAATCATGAGCCAGTCTGTGATACATACCTGAATGAAAGGCAAACTGTTGGGTACAATTCCCTGTGTTAGCGTCCCAGATTATTGTAGTCTGCCAAATAGAAACATGTCACAAGAGTTTGTACATTTCAAAATGAAATATAATTATTAAAGATATCACGCAATACAGAAACCAAAATAAAGATTATGAAAGCTGTGCTATTGTGCAATCAGTGTTTCTATATTGATGTGAATGCTGGAGAGAACAACTTTCAGGATCATTATCACTTTACACAACTTTCCTGGTAAAATTAATCAGATATTTTGGCAAAAATAGTAAAAAAAAATAACTTGAAATACTGAAAAGTTGCACTCAAGGAATGCAAACAATGATAATAGATGATGGAGCTGGGTAGGTTATTTGTTCAGAAAAGATTTTAAAAAAAAAACAACTAATCCTATAAACTTCCATGCAGAGGTTTCCAGAAGGAGTAAAAAAAAAAGAAAATAAAAAGAAAGATAGACAACAACCCAAAGAAGATGAAGTGAAGAAAGAAAGTGTTTTTTGTTCTACAAGATGACACAAGGTGTATCAACCAATGAAAATTTTGTTGCTTTGCGATGTTGCAATGGATCCTGAAGCCTGTGAGCTGACGCCCTTTAGCCTAATGCCATGTAATGATATCTGCAGGTATTTCTGAGTTCCCTTGTAGTTCCGTACAAGGTGTTCCACTAATCAGGTCTTTGAGGAAGTAGAGTTGTTCTGATGTCAGTGAGCTTTGGACAGTCAAAAAGGTTATGTTTTACTGTTTCATGTGGGTATTTACAGAGTGGACATGCTGTAGTTTGGTTTTATTGTATTCTATTACTAGAACCGATTCCTGCTGCTCTTGCCTCTCTCATCAATGTTCTTCTCAGTGTCTCTCTGGGTCTTCCAGAGGACCTTTTCCTCTTACCTGTTGTTTCCCACATGAGGGCTTGCTTTGCTATTCGGTTATTATCTCCTCTCATCACATGTCCAACATATGACCATCGTCTTTTCTTTATTACTGAAGATATTAGTGGTTGATTGGCGATTTCTCTAATTTCCTCATTTGTTTTGATTTCATTCCACGCTATACCAAGTATTTTCCTTAGACATTTATTTTCGAATGCGTTCAACTTTGTTGACTTCTATGTAAAGCATAAATGCATGAAACAAAACATTATTTTTATGTGAACCAATCTGGCAACCATTATCAATGGTGTAATTATCGTACTGTCAATGTGTTTTGCTCAGACATCTTTAAAAGTTTTGCCATGAAAAAAAAAGATGTGATTTACTTTTACAATCTAACAATCTAACATTTTGAGTACCCTTTCTGTAATTTTTCCTGAAATTATATAACAAAAAATGATTTGTGCAAAATCCAGGCTGCCTTTCGACTTCATCTTGATCCATGCCACATAGGGCTCATAGTGTTTTTTTATCACCCATCTCTTATCTTGGCGAGATGTTCGATCTTAAATAATGAGTCTAGGCCTGGCAACTTTGCTTCTCTTATAAGTGTTTTTTTAGTGTCTCTCTAGGTCTTTCTCTTTCTCTGTATCCTGATGTTTCACATAGAAGAGCCTGTTTTAGAATTCTCTTTTCTCTTCTCAACACATGCCCGACGTACATCCACCTCCTCTTCCTAATTGTAGATCGTTGGTTGCATGGCCATTTCTCTTATTTTAATATTAGTCTTAATTCATTAATTGTACACAGAGTATTTTTCTTAAGCATTTGTCTTCAAAAGCGTTTAGTTTTCTCTCAGTCTCTTTTGTTGTTTTCCAGCTTTCACCTGCATAGGTAAGGGTTGATAATACATTTGAGTTAAATATTCTAAATTTAGTTTTCCTTTGGACTTAGATGTTATAAAATATTAAGGTAGGTGAAAATCTAAGACTGCATGCAAAACTTCACCGCAATTCAAACATCTTAGCTGGTGCATTAGCTCAACTTCACAAATTTAGGTTATTCTTTTCAAATTTTAAACTGCCAAGGCTCTTTCAATCTACTCAAGAGAATTTACAAATAAAAATTTTCAACTCCAATGTTGAATCAGTCCTATAATATAGCTGTGCTGTGAAACATGGAGAACAACAAAATGACAATTACAAAGATATAGACCATTAATGGTTGCTTGTGCAGAATAAAAGGATAGAAATGGCAGGACAAAATCATTAATGTAAAATTATAAGAAAGTACTATTCAAATACCAGTGGACAAAGTGATATGATTAAGACAATGGTGCTGGATAGGGAACATACTGCGGAAGTCAATTGAGAGTATTACTTGATAAGCCCTTTTTTGGAATCCCCAGGGATAAAGACAGAGGATGACCAAAATACACTTGGAGAAGACAGATGGAAGCAGAGTTTAAGAGGATGGGGAAGACATGGAATGATTTTAAAAGAATTGCACAAAAAAACAACAGCAGAACAGCTTGGAAAATATTTGTTGAAGACCTGAACTATTTCATATACTCCATCACACTGATAGTGTATTCCAGACATAATTCTCATTCTTTCCTTTCTCATTTACTGTTCAGCATTGTGAGGAGATACAGTTTGCCATCTTTTGCTGGCCTCTCCAGCTGTTATGTTTCCTAGTGTTTCTAATATTTCCATCAATCCATCTTTTGCTCTTCTGTTGGCCTCTCCAGCTGTTATGTTTCCTAGTGTTTCTAATATTCCCATCAATCCATCTTTTGCTCTTCTGTTGGCCTCTCCAGCTGTTATGTTTCCTAGTGTTTCTAATATTCCCATCAATCCATCTTTTGCTCTTCTGTTGGCCTCTCCAGCTGTTATGTTTCCTAGTGTTTCTAATATTCCCATCAATCCATCTTTTGCTCTTCTGTTGGCCTCTCCAGCTGTTATGTTTCCTAGTGTTTCTAATATTCCCATCAATCCATCTTTTGCTCTTCTGTTGGCCTCTCCAGCTGTTATGTTTCCTAGTGTTTCTAATATTCCCATCAATCCATCTTTTGCTCTTCTGTTGGCCTCTCCAGCTGTTATGTTTCCTAGTGTTTCTAATATTCCCATCAATCCATCTTTTCATGGTTGACCCTTGGGTCTGGATGTTCTCATAATTTTTTATCGAAGGTTCATTGTGTTTTATTTCGCTCTGTTTCATCTCATTACCAAAACATTTTATCTGTTGTTTCTTTATGTATTTAATAGCAGGAATTATTCCTACCTTTTTTGCTCAGTTCATTTCTAATTTTATTTCTCAGGCTGTTTCCTGTCTTGTTTTTAACACATTTCATCTCTGTAGTGGTTATTTTACTCTGGTCTATTGTTCAGGTCTGGCACTAGTAGCACAAACTGTAACCATTCTCCAGTTCAATTAAGTTCTTTGTGTCAACAGATTCTCTTCACAATCTACTATGTACATGCTTAAAGCCATAATGTCCTGCTCACATTATGTAATTTGAGTTTTTGCTACCAATGCCAGTCCTGGACCCTAGATACAAGAACAATAAGAAAATAACCTCTACTAAGATGGAATGCAGACAAATAGCAGGAATGACAGGAAACTGCCTGGAAGAGCTGGAAAAAAAAAGCTAGGAAGAGCCCCCCGCCATAGAATATATAAAGAAACAACAGAATAAATGGTTTGGCCCTTTGACAAGGCAGAGTGATCAAAACACAACACAACGATCCCTCAATAAACGTTGCAAGAACACCAGACCCAAGGGTCGACCATGAAAAAGATAGATCGATGGAATATTAGAAGCACTAGGAAACATAACAGCAGCAGAAGCAAACATAAGAGCAAAAGACCGCAAATTATATCTCCCCTCGACACTGAAAGGCAAATGAGGAAGGAAAGAAGGAGAAGAAGAATGATGTGATGATTTTGTGTTTCCGTATTATTCTTAAACATTTTCTTTCTTTGTCTTTTTTTTCATCTTGAAGTCTACTCATCTTTCATTAAGTCCAATTATGATAAGGTTATGGCAGATTGTTCTGCATTGCATTAATCATACTACAATTATTTTTTGAGTGTCTTAAGCATTTTAATGGGGAAAAGGAGGAAGGTTGGGGGTGGAAAAGGGGGAGGGGGGGTGTGTGTGTGTGTGTGCAGAAATATTTCAGCATGTTTGCCTGAACTTAATTTATCCTGTGACACTGAAATGATAATTCTTGAGACCACATTTGGACCAAAGTATTCCAAACTGTTTATCATTCTCCACGTGATGTTATTTGGTCCAGTTTATTTTGGACAATTTCTGTACCCTATTTCACAGGCAACAATAAAACATCTCACCTTATCAACCCCTGCACTTAAGATATAATTTCCTCGCTTGTTCCACTTGAGTGCAAATATTGGCCCTTTGTGCTGACCCAGTGTGTTGACAAGCCGACCTGGAAAGTTATTTTGACAGGAGATAACATTAATTGATCACCTCTTCAAATAGGCATAGAATTAGTACAGTTAATGTTGGTTATGCTACTGATAACATCTTAATTATTTTCTGATAATAATAACAATTCTGACCTATTTTTGGTGGTTGCAGAATAAATTAGTTTAACTACAGATTGGAGCGGTTCAAAGTAATTCATGTGTGGGCGTTATTTTGCATAGCAACAATGAACAATGTGTGGTTCCATTCTTGTTTGTTAATAGTGCGTGGGAGTGATTTTGGGGTTTTGTTTTACAGTCATTAGTGTTATAAGAGAGTGCTAGGGCATTTCTTTTTTACCCTTATTAGTGTGTGGTGTGGGCATGTTATTAGTCTATATCAATGTGTAGTGTGGGCAAGTTATTAGTCTATATCAATGTGTGGTGTGGGCATGTTAGTCTATCATCAATGTGTGGTGTGGGCATGTTAGTCTATCATCAATGTATGGTGTGGGCATGTTATTAGTCTATATCAATGTGTGGTGTGGGCATGTTAGTCTATCATCAGTGTATGGTGTGGGCATGTTAGTCTATCATCAATGTGTGGTGTGGGCATGTTATTAGTCTATATCAATGTGTGATGTGGGCATGTTAGTCTACCATCAATGTGTGGTGTGGGCATGTTAGTCTATCATCAATGTGTGGTGTGGGCATGTTAGTCTATCATCAATGTGTGGTGTGGGAATGTTAGTCTATCATCAATGTGTGGTGTGGGCATGTTAGTCTATCATCAATGTGTGGTGTGGGCATGTTAGTCTATCATCAATGTGTGGTGTGGGCATGTTAGTCTATCATCAATGTGTGATGTGGGCATGTTAGTCTATCATCAATGTGTGGTGTGGGCATGTTAGTCTATCATCAATGTATGGTGCGGGCATTTCTTAAGCCTGTCACGTGTAGTGTGGCCGCATGTCATAATTAACCGAACATGTGTAGTGCAGGCATGTCATTAGTCTATCATCAATGTGTGGTGTGGGCATGTTAGTCTATCATCAATGTATGGCGTGGGCATGTCATTAGCCTGTCACGTGTAGTGTGGCCGCATGTCATAATTAACCTATCATGTGTAATGCAGGCATGTCATTAGTCTATCATCAACATAATAAAGTTTGCATGTCATAATCAATCTACATGTCAGCGTTGAGTGTGGGTGGTAACAAAAAAATGTAATTGTTCCCAAAATAAATTGTGGATATGGGTCAACTTATGGCGTGATCAAAAATATGTTTCAATCACTGATAAATAAAAATCTCTGACTCAAACAACGGCACTGGAGATAGGCTATTAACGTTTTTAATCCTCACCCTATGAAGCCTTGGTGGCTGAGTGATTAGTGCACTTGTTTCCTGATCAGAAGGGTATGAGTTCAATCCCCAGAATTGACCAGATTTTTTTTAACCGACAAGGCTCTGGGGTTTACCTAGCCTCTAAAAATGGAAACTAGAGATTTTTCATCAAGTAAAAGCCACCTGGCATGATGTCACAACACCCAAAAATGTGACATAGACATTGAAAAATATGGACACTAACACCATATTTCCCTAGTGCATAGAAAGGTGTGGAGGGAAACTTTATTGTTATTTTTTTTGGGACCCCCAGAACTGGGATAATGCAATTGTGGTAGTTGTTGATCATTTTGCTGTGTGGTAAGGAAATAAGGAACACCCATCATGCCTTGTGGCGTATGGGCATCTAGTCTACTGTCATCATGTGAGGTGTTGTTGTAGCATCTAGTCTACTGTCATTATGTGAGGTGTTGTTGTAACATCTAGTCTACTGTCATCATGTGAGGTGTTGTTGTAACATCTAGTCTACTGTCATTATGTGAGGTGTTGTTGTAACATCTAGTCTACTGTCATTATGTGAGGTGTTGTTGTAAACATCTAGTCTACTGTCATTATGTGAGGTGTTGTTGTAACCTCTAGCCTACTGTCATCATGTGAGGTGTTGTTGTAGCATCTAGTCTACTGTCATTATGTGAGGTGTTGTTGCAACATCTAGTCTATTGTCATAATGTGAGTTGAGGTTGTTACATATAGTCTACTCTCATAATGTGAATTGTGGTTGTAACATCTAGTACATTGTCATAATGTGAGTTGTGGTTGTAACATCTAGTCTATTGTCATCATGTGAGGTGTGTTTGTAACATCTAGTCTACTATCATAATGTGAGTTGTGGTTGTTACATCTAGTCTATTGTCATAATGTGAGTTGTGGTTGTAACATCTAGTCTATTGTCACAATGTGGAGCATGGGTACTATAGTTTGCCATAATGTGAGGTGTGATTGTGTCATCTATCGACTGTCATCAATGTTCCTGTGTGTCATCTTGTCTACTTTCACACTAAGTAGTATGGGTATACCATAACACACCTATCATCAATGTATGTGTGTGTCATCTTGTCTACTTTCACACTAAGCAGTATGGGTATACCATAACACACCTATCATCAATGTATGTGTGTGTCATCTTGTCTACTTTCACACTTAGCAGTATGGGTATACAATAACACACCTATCATCAATGTATCTGTGTGTCATCTTGTCTACTTTCACACTAAGCAGTATGGGTATACCATAACACACCTATCATCAATGTAGGATATTCCCTTTCTCTTTAAAAAAAACTGAAGACTGCTTTGGTCCATGAAGATCCTGAAACTCAAATCTCAGCTCTTTTAGACTACAGCGGCCAGTGAGTGACGTGACCTACTTAACTCATTGCATTCTGGAACAAAGCCTCTTAATTAATTTCTGTCCTAGACCATTTTTGTTGAGTACCCATCACAGTTGTTTGTCACTGAAACTTTAGTTGATTTTCTCATTTCTGTCTTCCATTAAGATAAAATACACTAGCTTCTTCTATTATATATTCAAAGTGATTAGAAGAAGCAGAGTCTTACAATAAAATAAAAACTTTTGTGGCTAAAAATTGAATATTGCATCTCTCATGCCAATTTTTGATTGTTTTGTTATGAGCATTAACTACCAAGATAGATATCTTCTTCATCTTCTACTTTTCAGCTCCCTGTGGAGCATAGGTCTTCAACAAAAACTTTCCAAGCTGTTCTGTTTCTTAGCATTCTTTTAAGATAATTCCATGTCTTCCCCGTCATCTTCATCTCTGCTTCCATCTGTCTTCTCCAAGAATACCTTGATCTTCCTCTTTGTCTTTTTCCCTGGGGATTACCAAGATATCACTCAGAGATACAATTTTTAATTAGTTAGAAAATGTAACTTTTGTGTGTGGGTGTCACAAGTTGAGACCACTTCCATAAAGTATCAATTTTAAGAATGAGTGGAATGTACTAGACTCAGGACATCTTCATCCATAAATGATGCAAAATTTCCAAGATTAAACTAAAATGCCACTTTGAGATGAAAACAAACAGCTGTGCTGTGGTCTTGCCCACAGTGTGCACCACAGCCTCCACATTTCCCTGCTAAATTATATATGGTTATGGTTAGTCAAAGGCCCCGGTATCACTTCAAACAAATTTAAAATCCATAAATGCTCAACTGCCCGGTGCCAGTGGAATCATCTGAATTAACATCTCATCTCATTAAAGGATGCAAACAACGAAAGGCAGTTGCAATCCCCTTCATAGCAGCTACAGCACATACCAAAAGACATAAGGCCAAGCGGCACAGGGAGTGAGCACAGCTAATTGTCCTTCTTCATACAATACCATCATTCATCGTACGCAATTGGAATATCAAAACACAATCTGGATGAAACACAGCTCATGGTGTACACAAAGCACTAAACTCAGTAGCTCCGGCAGCAAGCCAGACTTGGAATATGAGAAAACTACAACAATGAACACTTTCAGATTATGCCTCAATGGTTCTTGCCGCCTCTGTGCCATATTGACCGGTATTTTAATCATAGATTATATGATTTACCCCTCTTATGCCTTCCTTGTTTCTCATGCTTAATTCACTGCAAGCATGATAATTCATATTTTCTGTGTGTCTTTTATAATTCCAAAACTTATACAGTTTCAGTAACCCCCCACCCTTCTATTACTGAGTGCATTTTCTCTCTTGGCTGAGCACATTTAAGGGGTTAGTTGCTGATTTTCTTTTCATTTTTGATCAAAATAATTCTTATTAAGCAGGTTGCATGAAATAATGATAGTTTTTATACTTCCTCCTTAGTCGCTCTCCAGCATTGATAAACACATAATTAAACATGTAAAGCATAATGCTCTTAAATATCCTTAGGAAAAATACTCACCATCTATACTCCATATTCTGGCAAACCCATCGTAGGATCCAGTTGCTAAAAGAGCTCCATCACACTGAAATATATGTAAACAGATATTGCATTATCCTTACATATCCAGCACTGAAAACAAGATACATTAGGACTAATATTCGCTAGGACTTCCAACACTCAAAGCAGGAATTATGTTAGGACTCAGGAATTACGGGAATACACAAAACAATTTATATACATTAAAAAAAAATTAAACCATAAAGAAATACCATCTACAACTAAGAATACCTATGCTTGCTTCTGAGTGTTCAACGGATGACTAAAGGAATAGTCAATAGAAATCTTAATTATCCACCCTTTAAAAGGTTATTACATGGCAGTGGGTGTGTTGTGGATTGCAGCATAAGTGATATTTGTGTCTTTCAGCCCAACACATCCAACTTCAGCATAGCATATTTTGGCCCCCGGTTGCCTTCCTTCTTGTTCCCTACTCACTTGGTCATACTAAACTGTTCTAGTCTGTTTCTAGGGGCACGACGTAGAGGTGGAGAAGGAACTGGATAGTTCTGGTTCAAGCCACCAACTATGACTCACTGACAGCTTTCAGCCCTGCTGCTGAATGGTACCTTACCCCTAAAATAGATATGAAAACCATACAAAGTTGATGTAGATTAAATAAATTAAAATTATTTAAAATTATTTTTAAAATTAAAATAAATTAAATAAAAAAATTATGTAAATAAATAATAAAATAAAAAGATATTTCAGCTTTGCAGACATGACTTAAATGGTCTGTTGACTATTCTATTAATCTGATGGTTTCCTTCCTGTGTGACCTATCCCTAAGCGTTTTCTTCCCTTAATTTCGAGCTGTACTTTGGCTAATAAACTTCTATTTGCATAATGACCTGCTTCATAAATGAAATGCTGCAAATTTCTCACTTAGCACTCTGTCCAGTTCAGAGTCTCATTGGCTGAGTGGTTAGTGTACTTGAATTCTGATCTGAAGGTTCTGGATTCGATTTCCAGAAGTGATTGCATTTTTTTTTTTGGACTAGCCTTGAGGTTCACGCAGGATTTAAAAATAGGTACCAGAGTTTTTTTTTCTTGGAAATAGTGGTGTCCTAGCATGATACTAATTACATCACCCAAAAAATGTTTTGCAAACATGGAAAAATATGCCCACTAACACCATATACCCCATATGTCTAGCAAGGGGTGGAGGAAATCTTTACTTTCCTGTCCAGACCTACTTCACATACTATTCAGTTTAGATCTGTGGCACTGATTCTGTTATATTCTATTCTTGCCTTTTATACCCTCCACTGGGGCATAGGCCATCAACAGGAGCTCTCCAATCCCTTCGGTCATCACTTCGTTTCCAGGTGTAATTTGTCTTTCCAATTCAGTCTCAAGTTTTCATCTCCATGTGTTCCCTGTTTCCTCTTTTCATGTAGGTTTCAGATATGAGATTGTCAAGTAATGCTTATAGTCGGCTTGTGTAATGTGTGTCCTTTTCATCTGCACAGTCCTTTTGTCATACCTTCAACTGCATCACAAATGAAAAACTGCAAAGTTGTCACTTACTACCCAGTCCAGTGATGTGACATCTTTGTTACTCGGGACCTCAGTTCCTCCCTTCTGTATACAGTGACGCAACACTAACTGACTGGCACTAGTTCCACTGTTATTGTCATTCATATTCCAGATTCTTGCTGTTGAGTCTCCAGATCTGTCAAACAAGAAATTAACAAATTAATTTGTAAGTATTACATTTATCAAAACATGTGATAACATTTGATAGAATTTGGACAAATTTGGAAATACAAGTAAAAAGATCCAGCACAAAGATCCAGCTTAAAGATAAAAATATTGTTCACACCTGCTTGCCACTGATATCTTAGTTGATTTGCTCATTTGTAACTTTCCAAAATAATAAAATGCACATGCATCTTTTAGTATATACTGAAGCTGATTATAAGAAGCTATATCTAAAATTTAAATGCTTATGTTGTTCAAAAAAGTATGTTGTAAAAAAAAACCTACCTGGGACACTCAAATTTACCAATTTTTGATGATTTATCTAAGAACATTATTTTACTAAACTATAATTCATTCAAATATTCAATGTAGCTAAACAATTTTACGTTTTGTGCATGGTATCAAACGGCTGAAACCACTTCTAAAATATCAATTTTAAGAATGAGGGGGATGTAATAGCCTACGGCAATTTACACCCTAAAGTGCTGCAATATTTCCAAGATTATAACTAAAGTGTCATTTTTATACTAACACAAGCAGCGATGTGCAGCAGGTGTTAAATAGGATCCAACACGAAAGATAAAAAAACATGACAATCAGAAAAAAAAATATTTAAAATGGATACTGATGTAAAAATAGGGGTAATGAGACAGAATAATATGAACTCACTAGGGGCAGGGGAGACAAACTTCAGTTGTAAAGGAACTGGAGGAAGGGTGCCGAAATTGGAAAGGCCTTACATTAACTCTTTCTATCTCCTGAACTATTGTCTGCACATTCATTTCCTTGTAGATCGTGCAGACAAACTAGCCAAGGAGGGAAGGAGATTACTACAAGAGAACCATTTGGTCAGTTACAAAGAAGCTAAAGGCCATCATCAAAGGCCAGTATCATGTCAAATGGAAAAAAAGAACACCCAAAACACAACGAAAAGAATGTATAGCTCCAACTGTCAAAGACAGATCAAGTCATCATACTTCACCTATGCACTGGCAACAACATAATATGAGAACACATGTTCACCAAACTCAAAATAAGAACTACCAGACCATGCCTCTGTACCCAAGATATATCATATCGACAACAAAACACATCCTACAGGATTGCCCCTATCATACAGGCCTCAGGAAGTCAATGTGGCCCACGCCCACCATCCTGGAACAGAAACTCTATGGTGCACCTGAATCACTGAAACAGACAGCTGTCTTCATAAGATGGTCTACAATCACAGTCTGAATGAGCAATTTTTGCTGAAGAAGAACTATTTTGCTGGTTTAGGCAGAGTTACTAGACTTGAACTAGTGTACTACATATTGCTTCCTACCAGACTGACATTTTGGTATAAATTTTGTCCAGAATTAAAACGTGCCATAGTACAAGTTATAAATTAAGTTAATAAAGGGTCTTGTACAACACAAAAAGTAATAATTTGTTAAACATTTTTTTCCCTTGCATTCACCCAACAACTCCTCTTTATCAGCCACACTTAAAAGTATGTCAAGTGGTCATAGATCTAGAGCTTGTTGATATATATAGGGGCCTCTACATAGATAAATTGTGCTGATATACAACATGCTCTGATATTTGTACCTCTTGGTCCAACATACATAACTTCAGAAAGGAATTTTTGAACATTTGGTTACCTCCCCTCTTAGATCCCTATTCACTTGGCCAGATTGGCTAGTGCATCATATCCAAGGCCATCATGTGGCGCTGGAGTAGGATCTTAATTACCTTCTGGCTGCGAATCTTGACATAAAAAGTCAGATGTGAGTTGATGGCCACTTTTAACCAAAGTGGTTGTCTCAGGACACGAGTCTCCAGCCAAAAAGAATAATTCAGCATAAAACTGAAAATTAAGATAAAAACATCCTATTCTGTGTTCATTAGAACAATTCAGTCCTGGTATTTGATTGTTGATTTTGTGACAGGGCTAGTAAATGAGGGCCAATTCTGACTCCACATCTCCTCACGTTGGCCAAAACATCCTGGCCAAGCAAGTGTAAACTGACAAGGGAAGGCAAAAATCATCCTTAAACTTGCTAATGATGAAGCTGGATGTTCCAGGTTGAAAAGCCAAATTATCGCAGCCAAGCTGAAAACTATGACACCGCACAGACATCTTTTAAATACAAACTATGACACAGTACAGACATCCATTAAATACAAACTATGACACGGTACAGACATCTATTAAATACAAACTATGACACAGTACAGACTTCTATTAAATACAAACTATGACACAGTACAGACATCTATTAAATACAAACTATGACACAGTACAGACTTCTATTAAATACAAACTATGACACAGTACAGACATCTATTAAATACAAACTATGACACAGTACAGACATCTATTAAATACAAACTATGACACGGTACAGACATCTATTAAATACAAACTATGACACAGTACAGACATCTATTAAATACAAACTATGACACAGTACAGACATCTATTAAATACAAACTATGACACCGCACAGACATCTTTTAAATACAAACTATGACACGGTACAGACTTCTATTAAATACAAACTATGACACAGTACAGACATCTATTAAATACAAACTATGACACAGTACAGACATCTATTAAATACAAACTATGACACAGTACAGACATCTATTAAATACAAACTATGACACGGTACAGACTTCTATTAAATACAAACTATGACACGGTACAGACTTCTATTAAATACAAACTATGACATAGTACAGACTTCTATTAAATACAAACTATGACACAGTACAGACTTCTATTAAATACAAACTATGACATAGTACAGACTTCTATTAAATACAAACTATGACATAGTACAGACTTCTATTAAATACAAACTATGACATAGTACAGACATCTATTAAATACAAACTATTACATAGTACAGACTTCTATTAAATACAAACTATGACACAGTACAGACTTCTATTAAATACAAACTATGACACGGTACAGACATCTTTTAAATACAAACTATGACACGGTACAGACTTCTATTAAATACAAACTATGACACAGTACAGACATCTAATAATACAAACTATGACACAGTACAGACATCTATTAAATACAAACTATGACACAGTACAGACATCTATTAAATACAAACTATGACACGGTACAGACTTCTATTAAATACAAACTATGACACGGTACAGACTTCTATTAAATACAAACTATGACACAGTACAGACATCTATTAAATACAAACTATGACACGGTACAGACTTCTATTAAATACAAACTATGACACGGTACAGACTTCTATTAAATACAAACTATGACACAGTACAGACTTCTATTAAATACAAACTATGACATAGTACAGACTTCTATTAAATACAAACTATGACATAGTACAGACTTCTATTAAATACAAACTATGACACAGTACAGACATCTATTAAATACAAACTATTACATAGTACAGACTTCTATTAAATACAAACTATGACTTAGTACAGACTTCTATTAAATACAAACTATGACATAGTACAGACTTCTATTAAATACAAACTATGACATAGTACAGACTTCTATTAAATACAAACTATGACACAGTACAGACTTCTATTAAATACAAACTATGACACAGTACAGACTTCTATTAAATACAAACTATGACATAGTACAGACTTCTATTAAATACAAACTATGACATAGTACAGACTTCTATTAAATACAAACTATGACACAGTACAGACTTCTATTAAATACAAACTATGACATAGTACAGACTTCTATTAAATACAAACTATGACACAGTACAGAAATCTATTAAATACAAACTATGACATAGTACAGACTTCTATTAAATACAAACTAAGAGAAAGACAGGTAAGAACATTTTGATGTGAGAATAAAAAGAACCACAACACTCAACACACTATTAAAAACCTTATTATTCTAAATCTATTCATAGTTTTTGGCACAACTAAAAAAAAAGGGGGGGAGTGGAACAAAATAATTAACAATTCAATAATTACTTTTATGAACAACTGGCATCTCTGCCATGATTATACTTGACATAACAATTTCATTGTGAAAGTGTCCTAATTACTTGTGTAAACGCTCTTGCTGTAATCTAATTTTCTTGTAACATTTTGTTTAAAAAAAAAACACTGAACACTTGTTATTATTGAACTCAGGTCTAAGTATATCCATAAATGATAAACCAGATAATGATAAACCATGGAATATCTAATGTGACAGCTGTATCTAATTTTACTTCTTATAGATTCATAATCTTAAGTTATGAAGGTTAAAAAATATACATATACAAGACAGTTAAAAAATATATGTATGCATGGTTGTTTAAAAAATATAAGTATAAAAGGCTGATACATATGAAAGAGACAATAAAGGAAAGAAACAATATATTTTTATGTTAAAAACTGAATGTGTTGTAGATGTACACAGTCACTCTCATCATTGAGCGTCATCTCCGCAACGAAGGTTGGCTACCATGGAGCGTCATTCTGCTCTGTCTCTTGTTTTGATGGTGCAGTTGTTATATGCTGGTTTGTCCATCTTTTCATGTTACTCGTCCATGTTAGTCTTGGTCTGCCTCTGCTACCTTGTATTTTCCCCTCCAGGATTACTTTTAGCAGGCTGTTGTGTCTTTTAACATGGCCCAAAAATCACATTTGTCTTGTTTGAATTGTGTTTAGTAGTTCTCTTTTCATTTTTAGTTGTTTTAAGACTTCATTGTTTACAGTCACTCTACTTGTTACATATTGTAACTTTAGTTAGATCACCATTGTTAGTCCTGTGGTCTTGGAGCTCTTTGATGATGTAGTAACAATTTTCTTTCATGACTAACAGCTGTTTCTGAGATGTGACGACAAATTACATTTTTAATAAAACTTTCTGAGATGTTAGACAAATTACATTTTTAATAAAACTTTCTGAGATGTTACGACAAATTACATTTTTAATAAAACTAATTTTTATACATTTTTTTTAATGTGGGTTTGGCCACGTAACATGACAAGCTATTGAACACAATTCACACAGCTATCAACAAAAGCTACAGAAACAATCTAACATAATCCACACAATAATCAGCATATGTTATGGTAATAAAATGAACATAATAAACACAACTACCAATAAATGTTATGTTAACGAAATGAACATAAACACAACTATTAACAAATGTTATGGTAACAAATGAACATAATAAACACAACTACCAATAAATGTTATGTTAACAAAATGAACATAATAAACACAACTATTAACATATGTTATGGTAACAAATGAACATAAACACAACTATCAACAAATGTTATGGTATCAAAATGAACATAATAAACACAATTATCAACAGATGTTATGGTAACAAATGAACATCAACAAATGTTATGGTAACAAATGAACTGAACATCAACAAATGTTATGGTAACAAATGAACATTAACAAATGTTATGGTAACAAATGAACATCAACAAATGTTATGGTAACAAATGAACATCAACAAATGTTATGGTAACAAATGAACATCAACAAATGTTATGGTAACAAATGAACATCAACAAATGTTATGGTAACAAATGAACATCAACAAATGTTATGGTAACAAATGAACATCAACAAATGTTATGGTAACAAATGAACATTAACAAATGTTATGGTAACAAATGAACATCAACAAATGTTATGGTAACAAATGAACATCAACAAATGTTATGGTAACAAATGAACATCAACAAATGTTATGGTAACAAATGAACATCAACAAATGTTATGGTTACAAATGAACATTAACACAGCTATCAACAAACGCTATGAACAACCGACTAAGAAGACGTTCTCCAACAACAGATGTATAAACATGATATTAAAAACACCTGGAAATGACTGTTCAGCTTGAGTTGGAATACTACTGCTGTAACAGAGGATGATAACAATTACTTAAAGCAAACTTTCTTGTCAGGTTGGGTAATTTTACCAGCTACTGTATGCAGTAAACAGTACAACCTGCGGCTGCCCTGCTGCCTTGCAGGTATGCTCAGGAGAGTAAAAGGCTAAGGGAGGGTACCCTGAAGTAAAACAACCCCACTGCTTTGTGGGTGAGACTTTTTAGTCAAAGGCTAGCGGAGCCAACCATAAACACACCAATGGAAGGCAACAGAAAACCACCGTCACAATTTCTTTGTACAATCATGAATCGCCTTGCAGGTATGCTCAGGAGAGTAAAAGACTAAGGGACGGTACCCTAGGGTAAAACAACCTCACTGCCTTGTGGGTGAGACATTTTAGTCAAAGGCTAGTAGAGCCAACCGTAAACAAACCAACGGAAGGCAACAGAAAACCACCGCCACAATTTCTTTGTACAATCATGAATCGCCACAATCGCAGGTCATAATATAAATAATCTAAGGTATGCTGATGATACAGTCTTAATCGCTAAGAGTGAAAATGAGTTACAAGAAATGTTAGACATTATAGTAAAAGAAAGCAAAAATAAAGGACTCAGCCTTAATAGCAAAAAGACAGAAGTAATGCCAACAACAAAGAAAAAGACATCACCTCAGTGCAAAATAAAGACAAGTGGAACAATATTAAAACAGGTAAATAAATTTAAATATTTGGGAACTTCGTTAACCTCAGACGGAAGATGTACAAAAGAGGTGAGATGCAGAATGGCTCAGGCAAAAGCAGCTTTCCAAAAAATGAGGAAGATACTATGCAATCCATTTTTGACAATAGAAACAAGAAAAGGAGTTCTTAAATGTTATATGGAGCCAGTCTTAACATATGGATGTGAATCATGGACTATTATCCTATTGGACAACAAACAGGAAAATCACTGGAAGCTGTAGAAATGTTGTTTTACAGAAGAATGTTGAGAATACCATGGACAGCTAAGAAGAGTAATGAAAACGTTCTGAAAGAGGTCAAAGCAAAAAGAGAGCTAATTTCCAATATTAGGAAGAAACAATCATCATTTTTTGGTCATGTAATGAGAAGGGAACAGCTGGAATATATTATAACAACTGGGAAAATTTAGGGACGAAGAGATAGAGGGAAGCAAAGAGAAAAGATACCAGACAGCTTAAGAGAATGGCTTGGCAGAAGGTCAACAACAGAAATGATAAATAACTGTCGAGATCGAAAGTTGTGGAGAGACATGGTCACCTACGCCAGCAGGCATACTTGATGATAATGAAAGCAAACTTCCTTTTTTCTTTTGCACTAATGTTTGAGGCATTGCAGAGAGACAGCAAATTTGGTTTTATAGACATTGCTAATTCTGTCACTTGAACTGTTATTTTTAATTTATTTAGTGACTAACTTTGTCAATCCACCTTTTTATCTGGGTCATCTTGTAGACCAATATTTTCATGTTGCACATTTGTGCTCCAGGCTGACTAATTTCATTATGGTAAAATGTAAAAATCATTTAATTCTTTGATGTTCAATATCATTTACTGAAATTGTCTCAACATGACAAGCCTTCACTAAATGCTGCAAAAACATCAGACTCAATGGCCAACCACAAAAATTATGAATTGATGAAATATTAGAAACACTAGGAAACATAACAGCAGGAGAGGCCAACAGAAGAGGAAAAGATGGATTGATGAAATATTACAAACTCTAGGAAACATAACAGTAGCAGAGGCCAACAGAAGAGCAAAAGATGGATTGATGAAATATTACAAACTCTAGGAAACATAACAGCAGCAGAGGCCAACAGAAGAGCAAAAGATGGATTGATGAAATATTACAAACTCTTGGAAACATAACAGCAGCAGAGACCAACAGAAGAGCAAAAGTCCAAATATTTATTCAGTCAGAAAATTGTAATGCCATAATTTTTGCAACATCAGTAACTATTTGCTGAAACTGTTAGCTTGAAGTCATTAGCAGCTCATTAAAAATGTGTGAACTTGCTAGGATAAGTCAGTTTTGCTTCTATGATCACCTGGCACTGGTAAGGAAGTACTAATCCTCTACCAGGATCACCTGGCACTGCTAAGGAGGTACTGATCCACTACCAGGATCACCTGGCACTACTAAGAAGGTACTAACCTACTGGGATCACCTGGCACTGCTAAGAAGGTACTAACCTACTGGGATTACCTGCCACCACTAAGAAGGTACTAAACTTCTACCAGAATCACCCAGCACTGCTAAGAAGGTACTAACCTACTGGGATTACCTTCCACCACTAAGAAGGTACTAAACTTCTACCAGAATCACCCAGCACTGCTAAGAAGGTACTAACCTACTGGGATTACCTGCCAATGCTAAGAAGGTAATAAACTTCTACTGGGATTACCTGCCACTGCTAAGAACGTACTAAACTTCTACCAGAATCACCCAGCACTGCTAAGAAGGTACTAAACTTCTACCAGAATCACCCAGCACTGCTAAGAAGGTACTAACCTACTGGGATTACCTGCCACTGCTAAGAAGGTACTAACCTACTGGGATTACCTGCCACTGCTAAGAAGGTACTAACCTACTGGGATTACCTGCCACTGCTAAGAAGGTACTAACCTACTGGGATTACCTGCCACTGCTAAGAAGATACTAAACTTCTACTGGGATTACCTGCCAATGCTAAGAAGGTACTAAACTTCTACCAGAATCACTCAGCACTGCTAAGAAGGTACTAAACTTCTACCAGAATCACCCAGCACTGCTAAGAAGGTACTAAACTTCTACTGGGATTACCTGCCACTGCTAAGAAGGTACTAACCTACTGGGATTACCTGCCACTGCTAAGAAGGTACTAACCTACTGGGAATACCTGCCACTGCTAAGAAGGTACTAACCTACTGGGATTACCTGCCACTGCTAAGAAGGTACTAAACTTCTACTGGGATTACCTGCCACTGCTAAGAAGGTACTAAACTTCTACTGGGATTACCTGCCACTGCTAAGAAGGTACTAAACTTCTACTGGGATTACCTGCCACTGCTAAGAAGGTACTAAACTTCTACTGGGATTACCTGCCACTGCTAAGAAGGTACTAAACTTCTACTGGGATTACCTGCCACTGCTAAGAAGGTACTAACCTACTGGGATTACCTGGCACTGCTAAGAAGGTACTAAACTTCTACTGGGATTACCTGCCACTGCTAAGAAGGTACTAAACTTCTACTGGGATTACCTGGCACTGCTAAGAAGGTACTAAACTTCTACTGGGATTACCTGCCACTGCTAAGAAGGTACTAAACTTCTACTGGGATTACCTGCCACTGCTAAGAAGGTACTAAACTTCTACTGGGATTACCTGCCACTGCTAAGAAGGTACTAAACTTCTACTGGGATCACCCAGCACTGCTAAGAAGGTAATAAACTTCTACTGGGACCACCTGCCACTGCTAAGAAGGTACTAACCCTGAGGCTAACAAGTCATTTGTTGGATTCCAGGCACAGATAAAGACTTCTGACTCATGTCCTCGCAGCACAGTGGCCTTGTTACTGGGGATGTCAACAACTCCATCTGTCTCCATTGATTCACTCGTGTGGTTATCTGTAAGAGGCAAATGAAAAGTAACTATTGAGGACTTCCTTTTATTATTATTAGAGGAATCGATACATATTAATATAGGAGATATTGTAAATTAATAGAGCTGAAATCAATTAATACAAGAGATATCCAATAATTGAGAAGTTTATATAAATTAATAAAAATTAATAAATGGGTTGATATAAATTAATAGAGGAATTGATATATAATAATTGAGGAGATCTTCTTCTTATTTCCTTCCTCATTTGCCGTTCAGCATCGAGGATAGCTATAATTTGCAGTCTTTTGCTCTTCTGTTTGCCTCTTCCTGCTGTTATATTTTCTAGTGCCTCTAATATTCCATCAATCCATCTTTTTTGTGGTCGACCCTTGGGTCTGGTGTTCTCACAACATTAATTGAGGGCGCATCGTGTTGTGTTTTGATCACTCTGTCTTGTCACGTGGCCAAACCATTTTATCTATTGTTTCTTTATATATTCTATGGCGAGGGTTATTCCTAGCTTTTCTCTCAGTTCTTCATTTCTGATCTTGGTCTCTCAGGCTGTTTCCTGTCATTCGTCTAACACATTTCATCTTAGTAGAGGTTACTTTTCTTGTTGTTCTTGCATCTAGGGTCCACGACTGGCATTGGTAGCACAAAGTTGGGATGAAGATTGTATTGTAGAGTACCTGTTTTGCCTCTAGAGTTATTTCCTTGTTGGACAATAGTGATGATAACTGTCCAATGATTTGACAAGCTTTGTTGCATCTTGAGTTAATCTCTGCTGTTTGTGAATTATCATTTGTCACTAAACTTCCTAGATATCTGAATTCCCCTTCTTGTTTTAGTTGCCTGCCTTCTATAGTTATGTTGATGTTCTGTTTCTCTTTGGCGATATTCATGACTTCTGTTTTGTTGATGTTGACTTCCATGTTGTATTTTGTACCTGTACTGTTGAGTCTATTTAAGTGTTCTTGTAGGTCTTCTATTTGTCCATGTGTGTTTTAGTGCCTGATCATCTGCAAATAGAAGCTCATTGATCTCCTCTGTCTCTGATGATTGAGTTGACATAAATTAATAATGAAATCATCATCATCATCATCAAGTACCGGGCCTGCTGGCGTAGGTGATCATGTCTCTCCACAACTTTCGATCTCGACAGTTATTTATCATTTCTGTTGTTGACCTTCTGCCAAGCCATTCTCTTAAGCTGTCTGGTATCTTTTCTCTTTGCTTCCCTCTATCTCTTCGTCCCTAAATTTTTCCAGTTGTTACAATATATTCCAGTTGTTCTCTTCTCATTACATGGCCAAAAAATGATGATTGTCTCTTCCTAATATTGGAAATTAGCTCTCTTTTTGCTTTGACCTCTTTCAGAACATTTTCATTACTTTTCTTAGCTGTCCTTGGTACTCTCAACATTCTTCTGTAAAACCACATTTCTACAGACTCCAGTGATTTTCTTGTCTGTTGTCCTATTGTCCATGATTCGCATCCATATGTTAAGACTGGCTCTACATAACATTTAAGAACTCTTTAATAATGAAATAGACATCTAATAACTGAGAAGTTTATGAACTTCAATAATGGAATTGATATCTAATAAGTGAAGAGTTGATATCAATTAATATAGCAGCTGATATCTAGGGGAGTTAATATATAATAATAGAAGTTAATTAAATAACAACCCTGTCTTAAATAGGTACAGGATTTTGATGGGGGAAAAGGTTCTGGCATAATGCTGACCATATTTCCAGCTGATGGTAAGAGTAAAAAGAACACTTCACACTAAAACCTTATTCTCCATATCATGTGGCCTGAAGGGATTCTTTCTTTCATGTATTTTAATCTTAAATACACAATAATTAGAAAGTTATGCCCCACAACTGATATAATGTCATTGGGTAAGTATATAATGTCTTTGAGTAAGTATATAAGGTCTTTGGGTAAGTATATAAGGTCTTCGGGTAAGCATATAATATCTTTGGGTAAGTTTACGTCTTTGGGTAAGTATATAATGTCTTTGGGTAAGTATATAATGTCTTTGGGTAAGTAAGTATATAAAGTCTTTGGGTAAGTATATAAAGTCTTTGGGTAAGTATATAATGTCTTTGGGTAAGTATATAAAGTCTTTGGGTAAGTATATAAAGTTTTTGGGTAAGTATATAAAGTCTTTGGGTAAGTATAAAATGTCTTTGGGTAAGTATATAAGGTCTTTGGGTAAGTATATAAAGAGGTAGATGCACCAAGATGCGTATAGATGTGAAGCTGGTGTAAAGCTGATGATAATAGCAATACTAAAAAAACAGGAAGAAAAAAGTGGTATGGTGACAGCTTTACATGGTAATGGACGAAACAAAAGTTGACGTTTTGACCAAGTAGGCCTTCATCTGGACGAACAACAAACACAAAAATTATATATAACGATATATTAACAAATCTAACTACATGGCGATAATATGCTAGATACTAAAGAGAGGAAACATAAAAAATGGTCACTTCCCTGTGTTCCTGAGCTGGGTCAGTCTCCAAATGGACTAAATTGATACAGCAGGATGACTTCCCGGTCAGAGAGATTTATAGTCGGTCATCCTGCCGTATCAATTTAGTCCATTTGGAGACTGACCCAGCTCAGGAACACAGGTAAGTGACCATTTTTTATTTTTCCTCTCTTTAGTATTTAGCATATTATCGCCATGTAGTTAGATTTGTTAATATATCATTATATATAATTTTTGTGTTTGTTGTTCATCCAGATGAAGGCCTACTTGGCCGAAACGTAGACTTTTGTTTCGTCCATTACCACGTAAAGCTGTCACCATACCACTTTTTTTCTTCCTTTTTTTTTAGTATTGCTAAGAATATAAAGTCTTTGGGTAAGTATATAATGTCTTTCTATCTATTGACCTTTCGAGCCATTGCCGGCCCATAGGGCGTAGACCAAGATACTCCTTCTCTTATCTGAATTTTTGTTCTAGCAGTTTTCAATTCTTTTAAAGATATTTTATCAAATCTCGCCATTTGTCTCTGTTCTGTGCAATCATCTCTATCTCATTAAGGGAGCTGATTCCTGCTGCTTTTGCCTCTCTCAGCAATGTTCATTTCAGTGTCTCTCTGGGCCTTCCTCTTTTTCTCTTACCTGTTGTTTCCCACATGAGGGCTTGCTTTACTATTCGGTTATTATCTCTTCTCATCACATGTCCAACATATGACCATCGTCTTTTCTATATTACTGAAGATATTAGTGGTTGATTGGCGATTTCTCTAATTTCCTCGTTTGTTTTGAGTTCGTTCCACGCTATACCAAGTATTTTCCTTAGACATTTATTTTCGAATGTGTTCAACTTTGTTTCTATATCTCTTGTTGTTTTCCAGCTTTCACACCAATACGTAAGGGTTGATAGTACATTTGATTTGAATAGTCTAAGTTTTGTGTTTGTGCTGATGAGTTTTAATTTCCACAACTTTTCAAGGCTTCTGAAAGACATTGTTGCTTTAGCTATTCTGATTCTAATTTCTTTATTATAATGTCTTTGGATAAGTATATAATGTCTTTGGGTAAGTAAGCATATAAAGTCTTAGGGTAAGTATATAATGTCCTTGGGTAAGTATATAAAGTCTTAGGGTAAGTATATAATGTCCTTGGGTAAATATATAAAGTCTTTGGGTAAGTATATAATGTCTTTGGGTATCATATAGAGTCTTTGGGTAAGTATATAATGTCTTTGGGTAAGTATATAATGTCCTTGGGTAAGTATATAAAGTCTTTGGGTAAGTATATAATGTACTTGGGTATCATATAGAGTCTTTGGGTAAGTGTATAATGTCTTTGGGTAAGCATATAATGTCCTTGGGTAAGTATATAAAGTCTTTGGGTAAGTATATAATGTCTTTGGGTATCATATAGAGTCTTTGGGTAAGTATATAATGTCTTTGGGTAAGTATATAATGTCCTTGGGTAAGTATATAATGTCATTGGGTAAGTATATAAAGTCTTAGGGTAAGTATATAATGTCCTTGGGTAAATATATAAAGTCTTTGGGTAAGTATATAATGTCTTTGGGTATCATATAGTCTTTGGGTAAGTATATAATGTCTTTGGGTAAGTATATAATGTCCTTGGGTAAGTATATAAAGTCTTTGGGTAAGTATATAATGTACTTGGGTATCATATAGAGTCTTTGGGTAAGTGTATAATGTCTTTGGGTAAGTATATAATGTCCTTGGGTAAGTATATAAAGTCTTTGGGTAAGTATATAATGTCTTTGGGTATCATATAGAGTCTTTGGGTAAGTATATAATGTCCTTGGGTAAGTATATAATGTCCTTGGGTAAGTATATAATGTCATTGGGTAAGTATATAAAGTCTTTGGGTAAGTATATAATGTCTTTGGGTATCATATAGAGTCTTTGGGTAAGTATATAATGTCTTTGGGTAAGTATATAATGTCTTTGGGTATCATATAGAGTCTTTGGGTAAGTATATAATGTCTTTGGGTAAGTATATAAAATCTTTTTGGCAGTGATATTTCATAGTTGTAGGTTACAGCATATAAAGATGAGATAGCCAGTGACTTTTCTTGCTGTCACATCCCCCCCACCCCTCAAAAAAAAACTCAGACTAAACACCTCCAAGACTGCACTGGACAAGTGGCCCTTATCCTCCAATCCTATAAGTCGTCGAACACCCCACCCTCCCCACAGACCCTAGTAATGGGGAAATGTAAAGAAAGTTTTATTTTTCTTGTTAAATAGCGAGTTTGAGGAGAGAGTTGGTGGCCCCAATAACTAAAACATTGTCTGCTGTTAATCAATAATCATCATCGTGTGCCTTACGGGTTGGCGTCGGAGATCATATCCCTCTAAAATTATCAGTGCATCGTATCAACTTGGTGGTTAACTGTTTTCTATGCCATGACACCAAGCTATCTTCTCATTTTTTTTTCATCCGCGATTTCTTCCTCCCAGTATTTTACCAGTTGTAACCAAATATTCCCCACTTTTCTCTTCTCATGACGTGCCCGGAAACTGCACATAGATTCTTTCTGATATTTTTTATGAGCTCCCTTTTTGTGTTGGCCTCTTAGAGAATGCCCTCGTAGGTCTTTTTAGCTGCCCAGGGAACTTTCAACATTCTTCTGAGAAATCGCATATCTGTGACCTCTAATCGTCTTTTCATTTGTTTGTCTACTGTCCATGATTTGCTTTCATAGGTTAGAATTGGTTCTATACAGCACCACATAACTCTCTTCCTCACTTATATTGATATAGACTTGTTGCACAGACGTTTTCACTTTCTGAAATGCTATTTTGGCATGAGATATTCTGCTTTTTATTTCTGTGGTGCATATTCCATCTGATACTATTGTGCCCATATATTTGACGGTCTGCACTTGTTTCAAATTTTTCCTGTATATTTTAATGATGCATGGTGGTGGTGATTGTTTCTTAGATATGATCAATCAAATAAAATGTGTTCTTGTCTCTGGCAACATCCCACGATGAAGACTTTTAAAGTGGGCACGTTTTTTGTTTACTTCTGTCATGCATTCGTAAATCACACAATTGATTTGCGTTTTCCCCCTTACTCTACACCTCTTTCACCGCGGCTCGTGCACACCCCCACACAAACAGAGAGAGAGATACGTCAACTTTATATTAACATATTTGCCTTTAGTTAATCATTCACTTTAATCTTTACTAGGTTCTTTATCTGAGAAGAGAACAACTGGAATATATTGTAACAACTGGGAAAATTGAGGACGAAGAGAAAGAGGAAAGCAAAGCGAAAAAATACCAGACAGCTTGAGAGAATGGCTTGGCAGAAGGTCAACAACAGAAATGATAAATAACTGTCGAGATCGAAAATTGTGGAGAGACATGATTACATACGCCAGCAGGCCCGGTACTTGATGATGATGAGGTTCTTTACGAATGTACTCAGAACAGCAAACACAGAAATGAGTCTAGTAGTGGACGTTTTCTCATACGTTCCTGTTCTCTACAATTAACTCAGTTCTGTCTATTTATCCAGTTTAACATCAATTTATGCTTTCAAACTCCCTTCCTACACCCCCACCCCCTCTCCCTCTGTAACTCAGTAAATCAATAAATGATGCCATGGCCACGCAAAACGGTTATTTAAATAAAGCCAAAACAAAGACTTTTGTTTCAACAAATATGCTCAATGTACTAACCGGCAATGAAATAATAAGCAGCTTGAGTTTGTACTTTAAAAATATCTGGCTCACAAAATACTCGCATGAAATAAGAATCACGTGATTACATGTAAACAGAGGACAAATTCTGCTTCTTCTACCTCTCAGCTCCCTGTGGAGCATAGGTCTTCAACAAACACTTTCCAAGTCATTCTGTTTTTTTGCCATTCTTTTAAGATCATTCCATGTCTTCCCCATCATCTTCATCTCTGCTTCTATCTGTCTTCTCCAAGAATTCCTTGGTCTTCCTCTTTGTCTTTTCGCCTGGGGATTCCAAAAAAAGGGCCTGTTGTGTAATACTCTTAGTTGGCTTCAGCAGTGTGTGTCCTATCCAGCGCCATCGTCTTCGCTGTATCTCTTTATCCACTGGTACTTGACTGGTACATTTCCATAATTCTATGTTAGTGATTTTGTCCTGCCATTTCGATCCTTTTATTCTGCGTAAGCATCCATTAATGAAAGTCTGTATCTTCATGATTGTCAATTTTGTTGTTCTCCATGTTTCACAGCCATATAATAGGACTGACTTAACATTTGAGTTGAAAATTTTTATTTTTGTATTTAACATAATTTCTTTGGACTTCCATATGTTCCCCAGTGCAACAAAAGCTCCTCTTGCTTTTGATATCCTTATTTTGGTATCATTTTCTGTTCCTCCCTCTTTATCTATATTACTGCCCAGATATATGTAAGATTGTACGTCTAGTATAGGTATTTCTCCTAGTTTTATTTGGTTATTGCCAACTGCGTTAACTCTCATAATGTTTGGTCTTATCTCTATTAATCTTCAGTCCTAGCTGTTGTGATCTCTCATCAAGTATGCTCATTTTATCCTGCATCTGTTGATGGCTGTGTGATAGGACAGCTATGTCATCAGCAAAGTCTAAATCATCAAGTTGCTTTGTCAGTGACCACTGGATTACATTTCTTTTGTTTTGAGTTATTTTCATAATCCAATCTATGGCCAGTAGAAAGAGAAATGGAGACAGAAGGCATCCCTGCCTTACTCCTGTTCTTATTCCAAATGCTTCTGTAAGTTGCACATCATGCACCACACTACATTTCATTCCTTCATACATTGTTTTTATCAGGCTAATAAACTTTATGGGGATTCCGTAATGACTCAGCAACTTCCAAATCATTCCTCTAAACTCTCAAATGCCTTTTCGTAATCTATGAATCCAACATAAAGTGGGGGATGTATGCTGCCGGGGCCCGAAAGGGGGGTAAAGAATAGTGGCGCTGTACCCTACCAGGCATGTTCGTAAGAGGCGAGAAAGGAGGGTTGGGCATGGGACTGGCTATCCCATACTGTAAAAACATACGCCGAAAAAAACTTCACAGGACAAATTAGTGGACCAAAAAAAAACAGTAGACTACAAATTTAAATTATAAAAGAGTTAATGTGGGGGGAGGGGGGGGGCAAGGGACAAGGAGGATGGCTGGATAAAAAAACAGCGAATTAAAATTACAAAAATTGAATAGCACGGATACAGTGATTCGAGAATAGCACGGATACAGTGATTCGAGAATAGCACGGATACAGTGATTCGAGAATAGAACGGACACAGTGATTCGAGAATAGCACGGATACATTGATTCGAGAATAGCACGGATTCAGCGATTCGAGAATAGCACGGATAGAGTGATTCGAGAATAGAACGGACACAGTGATTCGAGAATAGCACGGATACAGTGATTCGAGAATAGAACGGACACAGTGATTCGAGAATAGCACGGATACAGTAGGAAAAGAATAGTACACAGTTTACAACTGTAGGAAGAGAATAGTACACACTTTACAATTGTAGGAAGAGAATAGTACACACTTTACAACTGTAGGAAGAGAATAGTACACACTTTACAACTGTAGGAAGAGAATAGTGCACACTTTACAACTGTAGGAAGAGAATAGTGCACACTTTACAACTGTAGGAAGAGAATAGTACACACTTTACAACTGTAGAAAGAGAATAGTACACAGTTTACAATTGTAGGAAGAGAATAGTACACACTTTACAATTGTAGGAAGAGAATAGTACACAGTTTACAATTGTAGGAAGAGAATAGTGCACAGTTTACAATTGTTGGAAGAGAATAGTACACAGTTTACAATTGTTAGAAGAGAATAGTACACAGTTTACAATTGTAGGAAGAGAATAGTACACAGTTTACAATTGTAGGAAGATAATTGTGCACTGTTTATAATTGTAGGAAGAGAATAGTACACAGTTTACAATTGTAGGAAGAGAATAGTACACAGTTTACAATTGTTGGAAGAGAATAGTACACACTTTACAATTGTTGGAAGAGAATAGTGCACTGTTTACAATTGTAGGAAGATAATAGTACACAGTTTACAATTGTAGAAAGAGAATAGTGCACAGTTTACAATTGTAGGAAGAGAATAGTGCACAGTTTACAATTGTAGGAAGAGAATAGTACACAGTTTACAATTGTTGGAAGAGAATAGTACACACTTTACAATTGTTGGAAGAGAATAGTGCACTGTTTACAATTGTAGGAAGATAATAGTACACAGTTTACAATTGTAGGAAGAGAATAGTACACAGTTTACAATTGTTGGAAGAGAATAGTACACAGTTTACAATTGTTGGAAGAGAATAGTACACAGTTTACAATTGTTGGAAGAGAATAGTGCACAGTTTACAATTGTAGGAAGAGAATAGTGCACAGTTTACAATTGTAGGAAGAGAATAGTACACAGTTTACAATTGTTGGAAGAGAATAGTACACACTTTACAATTGTTGGAAGAGAATAGTACACAGTTTACAATTGTAGGAAGAGAATAGTACACAGTTTACAATTGTAGGAAGAGAATAGTACACAGTTTACAATTGTAGGAAGAGAATAGTACACAGTTTACAATTGTAGAAAGAGAATAGTGCACAGTTTACAATTGTAGGAAGAGAATAGTGCACAGTTTACAATTGTAGAAAGAGAATAGTGCACAGTTTACAATTGTAGGAAGAGAATAGTGCACAGTTTACAATTGTAGGAAGAGAATAGTATACAGTTTACAATTGTAGTAAGAGAATAGTACACATTTTACAATTGTAGAAAGAGAATAGTGCACAGTTTACAATTGTAGAAAGAGAATAGTGCACAGTTTACAATTGTAGGAAGAGAATAGTACACAGTTTACAATTGTAGGAAGAGAATAGTACACAGTTTACAATTGTAGGAAGAGAATAGTACACAGTTTGCAATTGTAGCTGTTTGTGAACTTGGTTGGCTACTCGAGACAAATGGTTCGGCTCGATCCTGGTCGACAGGTTCACACAACCTGAAATGGGTATCGGATTTGTCTGGGAAGGAAATACAGAGTGTCGTAATGTCGATCGCTTTACCCTAAAAAAACATATGCTGAGGGACTATACAATTATGGTCACTAACACCATATTCGTATACACATATCAGCGTTTCCGGGCGTGTTTTGGTCGGGAAAACAGTGCCCTTCTCCACATATTTTTAGAACCCTTCTCTGATTTTTAAACAAAGAGGGCTCTTTCTTCTTCCAAAATGATATCAAACAGAAGTGAACAATTGCACTGTTTTGTGTTCAAATCTAGTTTTTAATCCTCTAAATCTGGTCTTGTCTCCGCCTTCGAAAGCGTCTACTGTAGACTCAGCCACCATCACTCTCTTCTAGCTTTAGACGTGATGTCGTAAATAGTCCTGTCCACTTCTTTGTGCTTTCAGTTCACGTTAATCTACCTGTCTCTGCCGTCGTGTTTAGTATCCATGTTTCTGCACTATAAATAGCTGTATATGTGATTGACAGAAGGGAGGAGGCTGAGGGGACAATAGCGGTCGTCTTCTGAACAGATGGACTACTGTTCATTTCAAGAGGACTCGTAAATTGGTAAAGGTGTTTCTTGTACCAGAGTGGAAATTAAATTAAACTTATATCCTCTAAATTACAGGGAACTAAATAGTGCATGCGGACTTTATTCTCAGCACCTAAGTAAACACCCCCACCCGCCCCATCCTCTATTACCACCTTAATAGCGAGAAATTGGAAAACTGCCGTGTTTTTTTTTAAATAGTTAAAGTACATAGGCAGTATATCCAGAGACGAGGATAAATTAGATAAAGAAAATGAAGCCAGAAGACATCAACTAGTGCCAATCATGAAACACCTACGTGTTGTTACTGACGAGAAAATGAAAATGATGAAGCACTGTTTACTTCCAGGGAGCCGCGATAGCTCAGTGGTTAGTGAACTTTACTACAAAGGACAAGAGGTAGGGTTAGATCCCATACCGACGGCTTCTGGGTTCACCCAGCCTTTAATGGGTACCGGATTTTTTTTTCTGGAAAAGTAAAGCGGCACGGGCGTAATACCGGCCACATTACCCCAAAAATCATGTGCTGAGGGTCTGTAAAGTTTATGGTCACTAACACCATATTCCCTATACGCCACTTGGCGTGATGGGGGTACTTTACTTTTTGTTTACTTCTACATTGTCTTACCAATGCTAGACATGGACGGTCCTTGAAAGAAACAGCGTAGAATCACATCATGTAAAATAGGTTGCAGAAGATATAATAGTAAAGTTAAAGGTTCCATACCCATGTCTTGCTAGGCGTATGGGGAATATAGTGATAGTTACCTTATTTGTCCATGACCACGGCACAGAAGAAATGCAACAAACAAAACAATTAGGAAAAGAAAATGAAAATTACTGTGGGGGAAAAAAAGACAATTCCAGTAAATAATTGTGTTTAGTGTAACAGGTTTATGGTGAAGATAGCAGGCCAGAATGTATTACATTCAACCTGAATACTGCATACAAATACAAGATTATAAGGTGCAAGACGAGCATAGAAAATAAGCATCATCATTATCACAGCCACCGCCATTAACAGTAGCATCATCGTTCCTTCTACCTTCTTCCTTTCAACTCCCTGTGGAATATGTCTTTGGTAACGCTTTTTATTTAATTTCTCTAAAACATTAATAATGTTATGGGGCACCATTAATTGTAAACTTTCTTTAAATGGTTTACACAAAAGTCGAATTCTCTTCTCCCTATCTGAGCTGAAAGTGGGAACAAGCTTCATGGGCCTGAAAACGGACGGTCTAACCAGAATGGTCAAACGAGTGGGGATAGAAGAGACAACCCAGTATCCAAAAAAATATCATGCTAAGTCGAATGTAGCGGGCTAAAAGGCTTAAAACAGCTATAAACTTGTTAACCACAACACATATTCGCCAACTTAATATATTTTAAAGGGAAGGACTGGACATTAATCATATCCCTGGGCAGTTATTGTATGGAGAACTTAGATCTACGCGCAGACCAACATTTATGTATGGAAATGTTTACGTTAAGCATCCGTGATCGATTTCTTCATCAGTGAAAGGTGATGGGCGATTCTGGTGGCATAGCATGGAGAGCAGAAACTATGAGATGTAAAGTCGCTTTCGAAAGAGTTGAAGAAACGATCAGAGGTCACTGAACATAACATCCATTTTAAAAAGGCCCAGTATCATACCTCAAGTATAACTACATCTTGCTCCTTCGGTCCAGCGGATCTAGTATAAGCAGGTTCGTGATGAAGTCGGATGTGTTGGGCCGAAAGGCGCAAATATCACAGTTATACTGCAAACCACAACACAACGCAGACACGCCCACTTAACGTCCTTTTAAGGGCGGATGATGAAGAGGAATATTCTAGTCTACCAGAATACTCTAGTCATAGGGCGAACGCAAGCAAGCAAGCAAGTATATAAGCAGGTTCAGTCACGAGAAAAGCTCTTCCTTGAAAAAAACATAGATCTGACAAGATTAGCTGACGTTTACCGTTGAGAAGACTTCACAAAATGAGTAATTCTGGAGCGAATGCAGAAAAAAAAGGAACCAAACTCTCTACAGAACGCGTCCCAATAACAGAAATCTGTTGCAAGTGACTTGGGAAATTTGTCATTTTGCTAGTTCTCTCTCATCGAATCAAGTGATAGTTATACAGATAAAGCGAAAAACACACACGCGCAAACACACACAAAAATGTACGCGCCAATATTAATAAGTTGGAAGAGAGCATTCTTCAGCTCAAAGCTGATTATGTCACCATACATTTTGTCAATAAATTATTATTATTATTGTAATCGTCTCGAGTTGTCAATATCAGAAAAATGTATTCCCCACTCCTTCACATTTCATAAAGCAAAGAAATCACCACATGAAAGGTTGTAATGTTAATAAGAAAATGAGCAACAAAGAGAAAGAATCTCTCTGCCCCATATCTCAAAAGGTGCCCATGACCGCCATATCGGTTATCTCTTAAATAAACGCGGATAATAAAAGTAACAACCAAAGTAATTATATTCGAGAAGCTGCTAGGGATTCTTCAGGTCTTACTTTTGTGTAAAGCCGCATCGATTTCTATTAAAACCGGCGTTTGTTTCTGGCTTCGTTTCGAGCATTGGGGAAGGTCAAAGACAAGCACGTGGCCAAGATGTCCGACAGCACCTGGGCTAAAAGCGATCAGCAACTCATAGCTGACTGTTTACGGTAGGCGCAAAGGGCACAAACAATTGATAAAAATTCCGCTTCACTTATTTGCTGTGGGTCTGGAAATAAATGAACAATCCTGACCAATCGAGTGCAGCGATCCAGCGTTATGCTGACCACAATGCTTATAAAGTGTGTCGTAACAGTAAAGACCCTACCCCCCTTCACCCCATGCTTAGTTAAGGTGTACATAGAAGATGCTATTAATGCCCATATTTTGAAGTGACCACCGACACATTCTGTGCTCAATGTGGCCGGCATCACATCAGGCCGACCTACTTTTCCAGAAAAATCTGGCACCAATTTAAGGATGGGTGAATCTAGGCCCGTCGATCGGGAAGGAACTCGACCGCTTGCCCTTAGTAGTCCAGTTCCTAACCACTAAGATACCGTCGCTCCAACAAAATGCGCCACTGGTCGCTGAAAAAATACAGGCGCTAGCTCCACATTCCACAATACGCCTTATGGCATGGAGAAAGAGTGGACGAGGAAGGAAGAAGAGTGGAAGGGGAAGGAAGAAGAGTGGAAGGGGAAGGAAGAAGAGTGGAAGGGGAAGGAAGAAGAGTGGAAGGGGAAGGAAGAAGAGTGGAAGGGGAATGAAGAAGAGTGGAAGGGGAAGGAAGAAGAGTGGAAGGGGAAGGAAAAAGAGTGGAAGGGGGAGGAATAAGAGTGGAAAAGGAAGGTTGAAGAGTTGAAGGGGAAGGAAGAAGAGTGGAAGAGGAAGGAAGAAAAGTGGAAGTGGAAGGAGAAAGAGTAAAATAGGAAAAAAGAGTAGAAGAGGAGGTAGGAGAAGAGTGGAAGAGGAACAAGGATAGTGGAACAGGATGGAGAAAGAGTGAAAGAAGAAGGAGAAAGAGTGGAGGAGAAAGAAGGAGAAACAATGGAAAGAGAAAAAGTGGGAAAGGGAAAATGAGAAAATGTGAGAGAGTGAGGAGGAGAACAGGTGGAAGAGGAAGGAGAAAGAGTGAAAGAGGAAGAAGTGGAAGAAGATAAAGAAGAGGGGGGGGGGAGTGGAAAAGGAAAAAGCGAAAAAGGAAGGAGTAAAGGTGGAAGAGTAAGATGAAGGAGAAAAAATGTAAGAAGAAGTGGAAGAGGAAGAAGGAACAAGAGTGGAAAAGGAAGGAATAAAAAAAAAAGAGTGGAAGTGGAAGAGGAAGAGGAAGAAGAAAAACAAGAAGGAGAAGAAAAGAAGTCATGTTACAAGTCATTCATCATAAAGCCAGATTAAGAAGTCTGAGCTCTTCCTAAACACCACCCTCTCCTTCCCAAGAATCACACATTTCCCCCTCGCTTCTCCTCGGTGTCCAATAGTCTGTTTCTGAGTCTGCCTTATTGTATTGCTTGGGCTTCTCGTCTGTATGAAAGAGCTGATCTCTCTCTCTCTCTCTCTCTCTCTCACACACATCATAACAATCTGCAAGCTCATTAAAGCATTCTTCACTTCATATATTTAATTATTGCTGTATATCTTCATGTGCAGCCGCACTTTCACTTTAAGAGTGTTTCAATACCTCGACCCCATCTGTATGTGCTTGTGCAGGCCCATGTATTCTGCAATATCAGAAGTGTTATGATAATAACAGTAAATACTGGTCACATATTACACGGATCAGTTGTATAGGTGTGTTAGCGCGATGGCTTGGCTATACAGTGAACGCGAGTTCAATCTCAATAACTTCATTCCTTCAGGGAAGAGGGAGGGTGTATATATTGAGGATGGGACAAGGGTGTATATATTGAGGGTGGAACAAGGGTGTGTATATTGTGGGTGGGACAAAGGTGTATATATTGTGGGTGGGACAAGAATGTATATATTGAGAGGCTGATGAGTACAGACACGGAAATGGGATCTAGTCTCCGGAGTTATCTGCCTGTGCGGTGTGGTACCCCTGTGCACACGGCTGCCAGGGAAAAAATGATTAACATGCAAAATTCAGTTCCTAGTCTCTAGGGACTTCGTCAGAGGTAAAAGCTGGCGAACGAAAAAAAAAAAAAGACCGGGGCATTGTGTTTGAGGTCCTCACACGTTCCCAACTAACTGTCCTGCAGGTTTACTTAATGAAGAATGTCGTTGTTGTTGTATACAAGTTATGGAGATGAAATGTCGTAAGATTTAGGGTATCTATCTATTACTTTGTGGGGTATCTATCTATTTACTTTTCCAATTGGTCAGGTCGGGTAATTTTACCTACTATTGTATGCGGTAAACAGTACAACCTGTGGCTGCCCTGCTGCCTTGCAGGTAAGCTCTGGAGAGTAAAAGGCTAAGGGAGGGTACCCCGAAGTAAAACAACCCCACTGCCTTGTGGGTGAGACTTTTTAGTCAAAGGCTAGCGGAGCCAACCGTAAACAAACCGACGGAAGGCAACAGAAAACCACCGTCGAAACTTCTTTGTACAATCATGAATAGCCACAAAAATAGAAATAACGACAACAACGTTAAGGGGGATTCCAATGGAAAACCCTCGTTTGGTAGGGGACATCATGTGCTACAGGTGATATCCGATAATATAGAATATGGTATCTCCCACAGTTGTTCTCTGTTTACTCTGTCGAATGCTTTTTCCTGGTCAATGAAGGATGTATAAGTTTTGATTGTGTTCTGTCGTTTTCTCTGCAAGCTGCTTTAATGTGAATAGTCGTCAGAATAAACATGTACTAAAACTATGCCCAAAATATTACTAATAAAGGATCTAGTGATAATTACAGGAACCGTACCTGGGCAGGCTGAATGGAGATGTCACCGGCCTTGAGCCGACTAACGCTTTCTTTGAATGTAATAGTGACACCTAAAAATCAGCTAAAGAAGAGGAGTAATACTAAATTCATCAGATAATGAAGAATGGATGGATTAACGAGCCAGCAGGCTGTGGGTGTTTTCTTTAAGCCGAAATTAGTGACATCTACAGGTGTTTGAAAGCTTCAGGTATGTTCACCCCCCCCCGAGGAGATTTCCACGATTTGTTAAATGAAACTGATGCCGCGGCCAGTCCAATGTGGAAGTCAACAATCTCCTATGGATTCTTACACTTTTGCGTGTACTGTAGCACAATTACGTCGCAGCATGACAAAGTGGTTTGGCTTCTTGTTGACACGTTGTTTTTGTTTACATCTGATTACACGTGCTAGATGACAAAACAGAAAATAGCATTTTTTTTGCCTAGATGTAAAGAGGAAAATTAACAACCCATTGCCTAGATGACAAGAGAGATAACGACCTTTTGCCTAGATGACAAGTGGAAAAATAGCCTTTTGCCTAGATGACAAGTAGAAAAATAACCTTTTGCCTAGATGACAAGTGGAAAAATAACCTTTTGCCTAGATGACAAGTAGAAAAATAACCTTTTGCCTAGATGACAAGTGGAAAAATAACCTTTTGCCTAGATGACAAGTAGACAAATAACCTTTTGCCTAGATGACAAGTAGAAAAATAACCTTTTGCCTAGATGACAAGTGGAAAAATAACCTTTTGCCTAGATGTCAAGTGGAAAAATAACCTTTTGCCTAGATGACAAGTGGAAAAATAGCCTTTTGCCTAGAGGACAAGTGGAAAAATAACCTTTTGCCTAGATGACAAGTAGAAAAATAACCTTTTGCCTAGATGACAAGTGGAAAAATAACCTTTTGCCTAGAGGACAAGTGGAAAAATAACCTTTTGCCTAGATGACAAGTAGAAAAATAACATTTTGCCTAGAGGACAAGTGGAAAAATAACCTTTTGCCTAGATGACAAGTGGAAAAATAACCTTTTGCCTAGATGACAAATGGAAAAATAACCTTTTGCCTAGATGACAAGTGGAAAACTAACCTTTTGCCTAGATGACAAGTGCAAAAATAACCTTTTGCCTAGAGGACAAGTGGAAAAATAACCTTTTGCCTAGATGACAAGTAGAAAAATAACCTTTTGCCTAGATGACAAGTGGAAAAATAACCTTTTGCCTACATGACAAGTAGACAAATAACCTTTTGCCTAGAGGACATGGAAAAATAACCTTTTTCCTAGAGGACAAGTAGACAAATAACCTTTTGCCTAGATGACAAGTGGAAAAATAACCTTTTGCCTAGATGACAAGTGGAAAAATAACATTTTGCCTCGATGACAATAAGAAAAATAACCTTTTGCCTAGAGGACAAGTGGACAAATAACCTTTTGCCTAGATGACAAGTGCAAAAATAACCTTTTGCCTAGATGACAAGAGGACAAAAAAGAGGGGAGAAAATAGGAAGAATTAATGAATTTAATAACAAAAATGATTGAGGGAAAGAAAAAAAGGAAAGAAAAAGAGAATCTTTCATTTGATGCATACATCCACACTTCCTCCTAATAATTCACCCACCTTTTTTTATCTTGACATTAAATGTCAGGACCCTACAAATAATTCAACGACATCAAGCCATCATAATAACGTGTGTTATCAACATAAGAGAAATGGATATATTAAAAGTAGAAAAACAAACAAGCAAAACAAAGATAAAAATGAAGAATTTAAATAAAATCTAAGCCATAACGTTATCAAGAAATTAGGTCAATGTACCCTTCAGCAAACACAAACAAGCCAAATTTGGAAATATAAGCAGCCAAAGTAAACAATGAATAAATAAATAAAGCTTAAAAATATTAAATAGCAACTAAACAAAAAAAGGGCCAAAAAATAGATATAGGTTGTTTAAATGAATGGCAAACTAAATATATATTTATAATCAATAGAAATATGTCTAATTAAATTAATTACGAAACATGAATAAGAACATGTTAGAGTCAGCATGCCTCTTTTTTCATGGCAGCATGCCAGTTGTCACATGATTTAGCGCGAGATTTATTTTAAAAACTTTTCATTTCATTCAAAAAGAAAAACATTTTTTGATCTCATTGAGAATCGAACCCGCGTTTATTGACAGGTCTGGCCATTTCAACCAATGTTTTTCCATCGATAAAGTCTTCTTTTTTTTTTTTTTAAACCTCGCTCTGACGGGTATTCAACTTCCACCACTTAAAGGACGTTAGGTGGACGTAGATATGTTGTGGTTTACGACAATTAGCGATATTTACACATTTCGGCCCAACATATCCGTCGTCAGGATGGCATTTTATGATACCAATCTTGTTCTTGGATAGTCAGTTTCTTGGCCAGATCGGATTACCAGTATTTTTTGGCCAGATAGGATGGTCAGTTTCTAGGCCAGTTTGGATGGTCAGTTTTTTGGCCAGATTGGATGATCAATTTCTTGGCCAGATTGGATGGTCAATTTCTTGGCCAGATTGGATGGTTAGTTTCTAGGCCAGATTGGATGGTCAATTTCTTGGCCAGATTGGATGATCAATTTCTTGGCCACATCGGATGATCAATTTCTTGGCCAGATTGGATGATCAATTTCTTGGCCAGATTGGATGGTTAGTTTCTAGGCCAGATTGGATGGTCAGTTTCTTGGCCAGATTGGATGATCAATTTCTTGGCCAGATTGGATGGTTAGTGTCAAGGCCAGATTGGATGGTCAATTTCTTGGCCAGATTGGATGATCAATTTCTTGGCCAGATTTGATGGTTAGTTTCTTGGCCAGATTGGATGGTTAGTTTCTTGGCCAGATTGGATGGTCAGTTTCTTGGCCAGATTGGATGATCAATTTCTTGGCCAGATTTGATGGTTAGTTTCTTGGCCAGATTGGATGGTTAGTTTCTTGGCCAGATTGGATGGTTAGTTTCTAGGCCAGATTGGATGGTCAATTTCTTGGCCAGATCGGATGGTTAGTTTCTAGGCCAGATTGGATGGTCAATTTCTTGGCCCGAGATTATGGTTAGTTTCTAGGCCAGATTGGATGGTTAGTTAGTTTCTAGGCCAGATTGGATGATCAATTTCTTGGCCAGATTGGATGGTTAGTTTCTAGGCCAGATTGGATGGTTAGTTTCTAGGCCAGATTGGATGGTTAGTTTCAAGGCCAGATTGGATTATCAATTTCTTGGCCAGATTGGATGGTCATTTTCTTGGCCAGATAGGATGATCAATTTCTTGGCCAGATTGGATGATCAATTTCTTGGCCAGATTGGATTGGAAAGACATCGACGGAGGAAACTGTTCAAGCAAAACAAGGCAGGACAATTACTGTTGAAGATCGACATCTCTCTGATTGCAACTCTCTGTGCAATCTCTCTCTCTCTCTCTCTCTCTCTCTCTCTCTCTCTCTCTCTCTCTCTCTCTCTCTTGCACAATGGGATACAAACAAATAGAGGGAGCAAATATAGAACAGGAGATAATGTTGATGTGTGTATAAATCCTTTTGTGAGAAAAATATAATTTAATCTCGATCATATAAGTCATGGACAGGAAGAAGCTGGAGCTGGGTAGGTCACGTTCTCAGAAGCGATCCAGAAAGGATCATAAAAATGCCAAAACGTTGAATTCTGGAAAGAAAGTAAAAGAAATACACACCAAGAAGATCAGCAGGTGAATCTGGCAGTGTAAACAGATGAACAGTATGGGCCAGACAGTAGACACTATGTGCGAGAGACAACCATTGGCAGCACACAACTCTGCTGTTGTCCTACAAGACACCACAAGGCGTAATAGCCGCGTTGTGTTTTCTCGATCCGATGACAAGGAAAGAAGCAAACAGAAATATAACAAAGAAAACCAACTTTATCTTTACAAATATTTACACAGAGAAGAAAACAGAACAAACGTTACCTTCGATGCTAGCTCTATAAACAATCTTTGTAGACTAGGCCGAAGTTTATACAGAAGATAAGCAGTGATATCACAGCTCAGCGCAGCATGTCGTGGAGGCTAGTTAGTTTGTATGCGACGTCGATGTCTTTCACATCCCAATCCGCTTTAACCGACTTTTACAAAGCGAGTGAAGCTACAGTGGACCAATCTTACCCGGAGCCAACACGCAGAAAATCAATGCTATGACTGGGGTATTATTATTTATGTGGTTTAAACATAGATTTATGGGGTTTTCATAGATTTCTACCACACGCGTTGTTATATCGATATGTTTACTTTTCTTGTTCATGAAATTAGAAGTGTTCAGGAAACGATTATGGCGACATGAATGCCAGCCAGCCATGGTTTGGACATGATAGCGCGGTATAGGTGGGGCAACACTGAGAGTACGGTGTAGGTGGGACAACACTGAGAGTACGGTGTAGGCGGGGCAACACTGAGAGTACGGTGTAGGTGGGACAACACTGAGAGTACGGTATAGGTGGGGCAACACTGAGAGTACGGTGTAGGTGGGACAGCACTGAGAGTACGGTATAGGTGGGGCAACACTGAGAGTACGGTGTAGGTGGGACAACACTGAGAGTACGGTGTAGGCGGGGCAACACTGAGAGTACGGTGTAGTTGGGGAAAAACTGACAGTACGGTATAGGTGGGGCAACAATGACAGTACGGTGTAGTTGGGGCAACACTGACAGTACGGTGTAGGTGGGGCAACACTGAGAGTACGGTGTAGGTGGGGCAATAGTGACAGTATGGTGTAGTTGGGGCAAAAATGGCAGTACGGTGTAGGTGGGGCAACACTGACAGTACGGTGTAGTTGGGGTAACACTGACAGTACGGTGTAGGTGGGGCAACACTGAGAGTACGGTGTAGGTGGGGCAATACTGACAGTATGGTGTAGTTGGGGCAAAACTGAGAGTACGGTGTAGGTGGGGCAACACTGAGAGTACGGTGTAGACGGGGCAACACCGAGAGTACGGTGTAGGTGGAGCAACACCGAGAGTACGGTATAGGCGGTGCAACACTGAGAGTACGATATAGGCGGGCAACACTGAGAGTACAGTGTAGGTGGGGCAACACTGACAGTACGCTGTAGGTGGGGCAAAACTGAGAGTACAGTGTAGGCAGGCAGCATTGAAAGTACTGAATAGGCGGGGCAACATTGAAAGTTGTAGTCTAGGGCAACAGTGAGAGTACGGTGTAGAGTCAGGAAGGTGCACATAGACAACACTGTATAGATGGGGCATACAGTAAGACAGCGTAGACGGCGCCAAAAAGATAAAACAGTACAGACAGGGAAAATATGATAACACAGTATAGACGGTGGAACAATGATAACACTGTGCAGACGAGGTACACAGAAAACAATGATAACACTGTGCAGACGAGGTACACAGAAAACAATGATAACACTGTGCAGACGAGGTACACAGAAAACAATGATAACACTGTGCAGACGAGGTACACAGAAAACAATGATAACACTGTGCAGACGAGGTACACATAAAACAATGATAACACTGTGCAGACGAGGTACACAGAAAACAATGATAGCACTGTGCAGACGAGGTACACATAAAACGATGATAACACTGTGTAGAGGAGGTACATAGCACAGTATTGACGGTTAACACTGACAGGGCAACGTTGGTAGTAGACTTACTCACCACCTAATGAAAGAAACTGACCACATATGGTTTCGCCCAGAGAGTTACCGAACCGCCTTTTCCTACTAATCAAAAAGTAATCAAGTAAATTCGGCGTGAGAAACAGTTTGTCCACGAGGGAAGCCCGGGCAGATTTTCTGAGCGATGTCGTCTGTATGATAAGCTAATGTGAAAGCTGTTCTCTCAATTAAATACCACGAGCCCGACAAAGTGAAACCTGGCGCCCTGTAATGTTGATGCCAACAACTTAATGGTGACCGAAATCTGAAGTCTTCAGTAGCTGAGAACCCTTGAAAACCCTGAAGAGTATCGATCTTGAGATGAAGGAAACAGAGATATTTCTTCAAGTTGAAGGTTTTATGGAGAGACTAGAAGGAAACAAAATGTCCAAGTTTAAAGTTGGATTAAGAGATTGGAAGGAAACAAAGAAATGTCCAAATTTATGGTTGGTTGGAGAGACCAGACCAAAGCATAGAAATGTCCAAGTTTAAAGTTGAATGAAGAGACTAGAAGGAAACAAAATGTCCAAGTTTAAAGTTGGATGAAGAGATTGGAAGGAAACAAAGAAATGTCCAAATTTATGGTTGGTTGGAGAGACCAGACCAAAGCATAGAAATGCCTAAGTTTAAAGTTGAATGAAGAGACTAGAAGGAAACAAAGAAATGTCAAAGTTTAAAGTTGGACGAAGAGAATTGAAGGAAAAAAAGAAAATGTCCAAGTTTAAGGTTGGTTGGAGAGACTAGACGCTAGCATAGAAATGTCCAAGTTTAAGGGCGGATGAAGAGATTGGAAAGTGGATGGGGGGAGGAAAGAAAATATCCAAGTTTAAAGTTGGATGGAGAGACTAGAAAGAAACAAAGAAAATGCCAAAATTTAAGGGTAGATAAAGAAATTGCAAGGAAACAAAGAAAATGTCCATTTCTAACTCTTTCCATACGTTTCGACGCACCGTGCGTCATGCCGATTTTGGTATTATACGTTTAGCTGCACAGCGCGTCAATCTCAATTTGATTAGTGTAAACTGTCATTAAACCATATTCTTTTTATGCCTTGTATTATCTTGGTATTGGTGAAATGTAATCCCTTGTTTATTTATATAAAAATTCATATATAATATTCTAAGTATAAAAAGAAAAAAGTAAAGTGCCCCCGTCAAGCCAAGTAAAGTATAGGGAATATGGTGTTAGTGACCATAAATTTTACAAACCTTCGGCACATGATTTTTGGGGTAATGTGGTCAGTATTAACGCCCGTGCCGATTTACTTTCCCAGAAAAAAAAATCCGGTATCCATTTAAGGCTGGGTGAACCGGAAACCGTCGGTTTCGCACGAACTCTACCTTTTGTCCTTTGTAGTCCAATTTAATTGTAAGTGTAAGATAATGTAATCTCTACCGCTAAATTGATAAAACCTTCCGTACTGAAAGAGTTAAGGGTTGATGGTCAGATGCTTGGGTGGCCCAGTTAGGACGTTCGCCTCTGTCCAGGGAGTTCGCGGGTTCAAATCCCGTCACAGGCAGTGGAAATTTTTTACTTGGAATCCGTGGTTTCCTCGAAGTGTAACGTCCTGTGGGTATTGAGAATCGATGACGTGCCCTTTCGGAATGCGGCGACGTTATAGAATCCCAGGCAGCTAAAGTTGAAAAGAGTAGAACTAAAAATGACCGCTTTCCTGGCCCCCACGAAATAAAATTGCTCAGCAAACCTACCATGCCAAAGATGGGTGTTCAGGCCTAAAGACGCAAATATTGCGATTGTGGCGTATATTAACGACATCAACATCCACTTAACGCGTGTACACTAAGAAGACAGCCGCTGGCAGAAATGGGTACCAGGGTAAATTATCTTGGGAAGGTGAGGAATGCTGACACGCATCGTGAGTTACGATGCTTGAAGCGACACTATCCAGAAGTCTCCGAACACTTCTGGATAGGCGGCCGAGCACATATGGGTGAAAACTCGCGCGCTAAGAGGCCGATTCAAGCCTCGTTACTTAACCTTGACCTTTACACTAAGAAGAAGAAGGAAGAGACGATGTGCGTGGCCTGCGTTCCCTGAAGATGCTGAACAACTCGGATACGCTGAAATTTGAAGCGGAATATGCGACAGGGCCCAGTCGACGTCCCATGACGTGAAGTGAACCTAATGTCAATCCCATATCTATTTCTTTATTTATGTGTAAGGCCAACACATTCTTTGAGGGTGTAATGTGGTCGATCTTTCTCTGAAAAGGCCGGTACCCATTAACGTCACTACAGCATTTTGATTATATAAGCCGCCTAGGCGGGGGCTCAGCAACGCTCTCCGGAAACAATCCCTAACATCTACGACAAACCAAGATCCAGCCTGCAGAAAACGGACTCTGCCACCCACAGAGCAGGTTGAAGGAAAACAAATCTGGACATGCATATATAATTACCGACCATGGAACTACGTAATCTTGCGTCATGATTCCTAGCAACATCCAAATAACGAGGACAGCGGAGGGAAACCCTGGAAAGCCTCTACTAGTGTGATGTCTTCAGCTATGCCAGCTATAGACACTTGACGTAAATCTAACCACAAACACCGAATCAATTCAGAGGAAGAGGTATGTTTACAGCACTCGGAAAAAATAACAAATAACAATAGAAAAAACAAAACAAAGAACTATATATATGGAACAAAGCAGGATCGAACCCGCACTCAGTGGCACAGCGCCTTGCCACAAGAAGCCAAACGCTAGGGAACACTGCCACCTTTCTCTATAGATGATGATGATGATACAGAACAAAGAGTCAAGTTCACGTGATCGAAAGACTTGAATGCGGAAGAAGATGATGAAGAAAAAAAAGGAGGAGGAGGAGGAAGAAGAAGATGATAAAGGAGGAGGGAGGAGGAGGAAGAAGAAGATGATAAAGGAGGAGGGAGGAGGAGGAAGAAGAAGATGATAAAGGAGGAGGGAGGAGGAGGAAGAAGAAGACGATAAAGGAGGAGGGAGGAGGAGGAAGAAGAAGATGATAAAGGAGGAGGGAGGAGGAGGAAGAAGAAGATGATGATAAAGGAGGAGGGAGGAGGAGGAAGAAGAAGATGATAAAGGAGGAGGGAGGAGGAGGAAGAAGAAGACGATAAAGGAGGAGGGAGGAGGAGGAAGAAGAAGATGATAAAGGAGGAGGGAGGAGGAGGAAGAAGAAGACGATAAGGAGGAGGGAGGAGGAGGAAGAAGAAGATGATAAAGGAGGAGGAAGAAGAAGACGATAAAGGAGGAGGGAGGAGGAGGAAGAAGAAGACGATAAAGGAGGAGGGAGGAGGAGGAAGAAGAAGACGATAAAGGAGGAGGGAGGAGGAGGAAGAAGAAGATGATAAAGGAGGAGGGAGGAGGAGGAAGAAGAAGATGATAAAGGAGGAGGGAGGAGGAGGAAGAAGAAGACGATAAAGGAGGAGGGAGGAGGAGGAAGAAGAAGATGATAAAGGAGGAAGGAGGAGGAAGAAGAAGATGATAAAGGAGGAGGGAGGAGGAGGAAGAAGAAGATGATAAAGGAGGAGGAAGGAGGAGGAAGAAGAAGATGATAAAGGAGGAGGGAGGAGGAGGAAGAAGAAGACGATAAAGGGGGAGGAAGGAGGAGGAAGAAGAAGATGATAAAGGAGGAAGGAGGAGGAAGAAGAAGACGATAAAGGAGGAAGGAGGAGGAAAAAGAAGAAGATAAAGGAGGAAGGAGGAGGAAGAAGAATATGATAAAGGAGGAAGGAGGAGGAAGAAGAAGATGATAAAGGAGGAAGGAGGAGGAAGAAGAAGATGATAAAGGAGGAAGGAGGAGGAAGAAGAAGACGATAAAGGAGGAAGGAGGAGGAAGAAGAAGACGATAAAGGAGGAAGGAGGAGGAAGAAGAAGATGATAAAGGAGGAAGGAGTAGGAAGAAGAAGATGATAAAGGAGGAAGGAGGAGGAGAAGAAGACGATAAAGGAGGAAGGAGGAGGAAGAAGAAGACGATAAAGGAGGAAGGAGGAGGAAGAAGAAGATGATAACGGAGGAAGGAGGAGGAAGAAGAAGACGATAAAGGAGGAAGGAGGAGGAAGAAGAAGACGATAAAGGAGGAAGGAGGAGGAAGAAGAAGAAGATAAGGGAGGAAGGAGGAGGAAGAAGAAGATGATAACGGAGGAAGGAGGAGGAAGAAGAAGACGATAAAGGAGGAAGGAGGAGGAAGAAGAAGAAGATAAAGGAGGAAGGAGGAGGAAGAAGATAAAGGAGGAAGGAGGAGGAAGAAGAAGAAGATAAAGGAGGAAGGAGGAGGAAGAAGATAAAGGAGGAAGGAGGAGGAAGAAGAAGAAGACGATAAAGGAGGAAGAAGAAGACGATAAAGGAGGAAGGAGGAGGAAGAAGAAGAAGACGATAAAGAGGAAGGAGGAGGAAGAAGAAGAAGATAAAGGAGGAAGGAGGAGGAAGAAGAAGAAGACGATAAAGGAGGAAGGAGGAGGAAGAAGAAGAAGACGATAAAGGAGGAAGGAGGAGGAAGAAGAAGAAGATAAAGGAGGAAGGAGGAGGAAGAAGAAGATGATAAAGGAGGAAGGAGGAGAAAGAAGAAGATAAAGGAGGAAGGAGGAGAAGATAAAGGAGGAGGGAGGAGGAGGAAGAAGAAGATAAAGAAGGAGGAGGAAGAAGAAGATAAAGGAGAAGAAGACGATAAAGGAGGAGGAAGGGGGAGAAAGGAGAAGAAGAAGAGGAAGAGCGGGAATAAGGAGATGAGAAGAAGAAGATGAAGATAAAGGAGGAGGAGGAAAGAAGAAGTGTGAGGAGGAGGAGCTGCAGCAGGAGAAGGAGGAAGAAGGAGCAGAACGAAGGAGAAGGATGAGGAAGAAGGAGGAAAGAAGGAGGAAAGGAGGAGGAGGAAGATCTGCTGCAGCATCAATAGATGAAGAAAGAGGAGGCTGTTGAGGAGGAGTAAGAAGCCGTCGAGCAGGATGTAATTCGACAAGTTGTCCTCACTCAACTGGTTGGTTCACCA
>JAVIAB010000108.1:25671569-25701569 GCA_032433765.1 Megaustenia siamemsis | reverse complement strand
CAGTCTTCCGTGTCACAAGTTGATGAGAAGGTCTCTTCTTCTCAGCGTACACTCGTTAAGTGGGCTTGGATGTGTTGTGTCACTAGTTCACGGCATAACAGCGACCATCATCATCATGTGCCATACCAGTTGACGTAGGCGATCATGTCCTTCCACAATCTTCTATCCACAGTGCCTCGTATCAGTTCCGTTGTTGACTGATTTCCATGCCATGACACCAAGCTATCCAGTATTTTCTCTATTTGTCGTCCGCGATATCTTTTTCCTTTTATTTTTTCCAGCTGTAACCAAGTATTCCAATTTTCCTCTTCTCATGATGTGCCCGAAAAATGTTGATTGTTTCTTTCTGATGTTTTTTTAGAGCGCACTTTTTGTGTTGGCCTCTTTGGGAACTTCCTCATTGGTCTTTTTAGCTGTCCAGGGAACTTTCAACATTCTTCTGAGAAATCCCATCTCGGTGGCCCTCTAATGGTCTTTTCATTTGTTTGAATACTGTCCATGTTTCGCTTCCATGGGTCAGAATTGGTTCTATATAGCACCGATGAACTCTCTTTCTCTTTTCTATTGACATAGATTTTATTGCATAAGATATTTTTTCATTTTCATAACTGCGATATCGGCGCGTTTTAGCTCCACACATCTGTGTCTGCGTCATGGGTGGACTTGCTTAACAACTTTTAGACAAACGATAATATATGAATATTATTATAGAGGGAAACTTCCGAGGCGATACACCGCCTTGCCACGAAAAGCTAAACGCTAGGGAACATTGCCAACTCGGCTTTCGTGGCAAACGCGCTGTGCCAAGCAGTACGGGTTCGATCCTGCTTAGGACCATATATTGTTCTATTTATTTTTTTTTATGTTTATTATTTGTCATTTTTTCCGAGTGCTGAAAACATACCTCTTCCTCTGAATTGATTCGCTGATTTTCGCCTCGGAAGTTTCCCTCTATAATATATTCATTTATTACTGACAGCTAAAAAGACCAATGAGGAAGTTCTCAAAGAGGCCAATACAAAAAGGGCGCTCCTAAAAAACATCAGAAAGAAACAATCAACATTTTTCGGGCACATCATGAGAAGAGGAAAGTTGGAATACTTGGTTACAACTGGCAAAATAAAAAGAGAGAGAGATAGCGGACGACAAAGAGAGAAAATACTGGATAGCTTGGTGTCATGGCATGGAAAACAGTCAACAGCAGAACTGATACGATACACTGTAGATAGAAGATTGTGGAAGGACATGATCGCCTACGTCAACCGGTATGGCACATGATGATGATGACTTTCGAATTTAAACAGCCAACGGTTTCTCTCAAGAACACACGTGACCTCGTGTTCTTGGGTGTTTACAGAGAGCTAGACATCGAATGTCACTACTCAAGGAAGGGTAAAGTCATGAAGAAAATAAAATCGTTGAGTGGCCGTCTCCGCATCGAAAGTTGGCTACCATGGAGCGCCATTCCGCTGTTTCTTGCCTTGATGGTTCAGGTTGTCATAGGCTGACTTGTCCATTTTCTTTTATGTTACTCGTCCTCGTTAGTCTGTTCTGCCTCTACCTCTTTTACCTTGTATTTTCTCTCCCAAGATTACTTTTAGTAGTCCTTTAACATGCCCCCAAAACCTCATTTGTCTTGTTTGAATTGTGTTTAGTAGTTCTCCTTTCATTTTTAGTTGTTTGAAGACTTCGTCGTCTTGAAGAAAAACCGAATACGATTTTTGACAAAATTGTCACCTCCCGTGTTGGGAACCCGGAATCTCCCTCTACAGAGGTTGACGTCTTACTGCTAGACCATATAGTCCCAGAAAACACGGTCTAAATATGAGATGGAAAGGATCTTTCGACACAATCTCCTTCTCTTGTGTCCTTTCTCCCTTCTTTTATTGTGTTACTCTTTCCCGCATTTTCTTGTGTTACTCTCTCCCTCCATCTCTTTTGTTACTCTCTGCCTTCTTTTCTTTTGTTCCTCTCTCCCTGCTCTTGTGTTCCTCCCTCCTCCCCACAATGTTCCTCCTCCTCTTGTGTACCTTTCTCCCTCCTCCTCTTGTGTAACTCTCTCCCTTTTCCTCTGGTGTACCTATTTCCCCTTCTCTTAAGTTCCTCTCTCCTTCCTCCTCTTTGTATACCTCTCGGTAGCCTAGTTGGGAAACCACCCGACTGGACTACGACGCTCGGACAACCCGTGTTCGATTCCCGCTGGGAGCAGTGTGAATTGTACTCGTGGTTGGAAAACAAAAATAATACCCCCACGGTCGACCCAGTCGTTGGCAGAAATAGGTACCAGAGTGTTACCCTGGAAAGGTGAGGAATGTCGCCTTCGCATCTGAGTTTCGATGCTTGAGGAAACACTATACAGAAATATCAGAACATTTCTGGATAGGCGGCGAGCACATATCGGTGTAAACTCGCGTGCTAAGACGCCGGTTCAGTCTCGTACTTTCTACCTATCTATTGACCTTTCCGGCCCATAGGACGTAGACCAAGATACACCTTCTCCTATAAAGAAGTTCTTGTACTTTACCTTTACCTTAATGCCTCCTCCCCCTGTGTACCTCTTTCCCTCCTCCTCCTCTTACGCACCCCTCTCCCTCCTCTTGTATACCTCTCTCCTTCCTTCTCCATCTATCAAGACTCTTATTTCACAACTACAAAAGAATCTACACATAACAAGAGATTGCATCAGTCCAATTTTGAAACTGCGAATATTTCCCCATTTTGTTCATAGCCGTGTTATTGCTGTTGTAGCCTGTGCAATTCAAGCTAGTATTTATAGACTCTAGGTCGGAGGCCAGTGACTCTCAAGAATCTCCACCTTGACACCGTTTCGAGCGACTTTCCATTCATCTTTATCCCATAACACCAGGCTAAAACTAAGAATGGGAGCCGTGATAGCTCAGTGGTTAGTGAACTGGACTACAAAGGACAGGAGGTAGGGTTTCGACCCCAACTGACGGCCACCGCTTCACCCAGCCTTTAACAGGTACCTGATTTTTTTCTGGGAAAGTAAAGCGGCACGGGCGTAATACCGACCACATTACCCCAAAAATCATGTGCTGAAGGTATGTAAATTTATGGTCACTAACGCCATATCCCTATACGCCACTTGGCGTGACAGGTCACTAACGCCATATTCCCTATACGTCACTTGGCGTGACAGGTCACTAACACCATATTCCCAATACACCACTTGGCGTGACAGGTCACTAACACCATATTCCCTATACGCCACTTGGCGTGACAGGTCACTAACACCATATTCCCTATACGCCACTTGCGTGACAGGTCACTAACACCATATTCCCTATACGCCACTTGGCGTGACAGGTCACTAACACCATATTCCCTATACGCCACTTGGCGTGACTGGGGTACTTTACTTTACTTTTACTAAAACTAAGAATAGCAAAATGTAACATCTTCTCAATATTCCTGTATGGTGCAGAAGCATGGACATTAGAGAAGAAACAGAACAAAAAATTAAGCCTTGAAACGTGGATTTATAGAAGAATATGTAGAATTGGATGGAAGGAAAAGAAAACAAACGATGAAGTTTTAAAACAACTAACAATGAAAAGAGAAATACTAAACACAATTAGAACAAGACAAATGCAATTTTTGGGTATGTTAAAAGCACAACAGCCTACTAAAAGTAATATTAGAAGGGAAAATACAAGGTAAAAGAGGCAGAGGTAGACCAAGACTAGCATGGACGAGTAACATCAAAAGATGGACAGGTCAGCTATGACAATCTGCACCATCAAAGCAACAGACAGAGTGGAATGGCGCCCATCGTCGCCAACCTTCGATGCGGAGACACTCAATGATGATGATGAATCCAAAGACTAGTATTTCTGATGTTGTCTGTAGGTCTCATCTACAGCTTTTCTCATACATCTCATTTCTGTGGTGACTAACGTTCTTTTCTGACTTGTTATGAGTGACCATGTTATGCACTGGTAGCATAGTATGGGGATAAATATGCTTTGTAAATAGTTGCGTTGATCTGCATGGTCTTGTATTGTAGGAGAAGGACTAGTTGTCCCAACTTGTTTGTACTTCTCTTAACCTTCATCCATTTTTTTTTTCTGGCGCTTACCTGTCGACAGCCGCGATAGCTCAGTGGTTAGTGAACTGACTACAAAGGACAAAGGGTAAGGTTCGATCCCAACCGACGGCTTCCGGGTTCACCCAGCCTTAAATGGTACCAGATTTTTTTTCTGGGAAAGTAAAGCAGCACGGGCGTAATACCGACCACATTACACCAAAAATCATGTGCTGAAGGTCTGTAAAATATAGGGTCACTAACACAATATTTCCCTATACGCCACTTGGCGTGACGGGGTACTTTACTTTACTTTTACCTGTCGACGACTAATGAAGCAAGAGTCCTCTTTGAAATCCGGGGCGTTAAATGGGTGTATAATCTTTGTGTTGAGTTTTGCAGCTAGACTGCGATATGTGTACCTTTCGGCCCAATACATTCGACCTCAGTTAGGCATTTTTGAGAACCGAGTTGCCTTCCCTATTTGATCCCTACGCACTTACCCAGACTGGACAGTATGTTTCAAGGAGCACTGCTGTAGGTGGAGCAGGGTATTGGTAAGCTGTGGATCGCTAACCTCACTCAGCTCAGTTGCTGGTAGAGCGGCCCGCTGTATAAATATGAATCCTGTTTAATAAATGAGTTACTTTGTGGAAACGGGACAGTCTGATCCTTAAGCCTCGTTCTTCGATGGCAAACTATCAAGTCTCATACTGTGGAGAAGAAAAAAGCGACAAGAGCCCCGTCACGCCAAGTGGCGTGTAGGGAATATGGTATTAGTGGCCAGGATTTTTATAGACCTTCGGTACATTATTGTTGGGGTAATGTGGTCGGTATTACGCCAGTGTCACTTTTTATTTTCAGAAAAAACAAAACAATCCGGTACCCATTTAAGGCTAGGTGAACCTCAAGTTGTCGATCAGGATCGAGCCCGACCTCTTGTTCTTAGTAGTCCAGTTCACTAACCACTTGAATTACCTCCCCCCCCCCCCCCATATTTATCCTTAGTAGTCCAGTTCACTAACCACTTGAATTACCTCACCCCTCCCCCCATATTTATCCTTAGTAGTCCAGTTCACTAACCACTTGAATTACCTCACCCCTCCCCCCATATTTATCCTTAGTAGTCCAGTTCACTAACCACTTGAATTACCTCACCCCTCCCCCATATTTATCCTTAGTAGTCCAGTTCACTAACCACTTGAATTACCTCAGCTCCCCCCCCATTTATCTTAGTAGTCCAGTTCACTAACCACTTGAATTACCTCACCCCTCCCCATATTTATCCTTAGTAGTCCAGTTCACTAACCACTTGAATTATCTCAGCTCCCCCCCATTTATCCTTAGTAGTCCAGTTCACTAACCACTTGAATTACCTCAGCTCCCCCCATTTATCCTTAGTAGTCCCAGTTCACTAACCACTTAATTACCTTCACCTCTCCCCGCCCCCTATTTATCCTTTGCAGTCCAGTTCACCAACCGCTTGAATTACTTCACCTCTCCCCTCATATTTCCCTATACGCCACTTGGCGTGACGGGGGTACTTTACTTTACTTTTACTCCCCCCATATTTATCCTTAGTAGTCCAGTTCACTAACCACTTGAATTACCTCACCTCCCCCCCCCCCATATTTATCCTTAGTAGTCAAGTTCACTAACCACTTGAATTACCTCACCCCCCCCCCCATATTTATCCTTAGTAGTCAAGTTCACTAACCACTTGAATTACCTCACCCCCCCCCCCCCCCCATATTTATCCTTAGTAGTCAAGTTCACTAACCACTTGAATTACCTCACCCCCCCCCCATATTTATCCTTAGTAGTCCAGTTCACTAACCACTTGAATTACCTCAAACCCCCCCCCCCCCCCCCCCCCCCTCAATTTTCTTTGTACCAAAACAATATAAACTTTTTTTCTTGTCAAACCTTTAAGATCACATTTGACTAATTTATTCATATTCGTCTACGTTCACTTCCCTATGCTCTGAATTGTCCACAGTGAGATGGGCTCTCTCTCTCTCTCTCTCTCTCTGTGTGTGTCTCTCTCAGCAAGAAATAAAATCTCATTGTTAACAGGAAGTAGCTGGATCTGCCCCATAGTGCTCTACTCTAGGGACCACATTTCGGGTCTTGTTGTGTAGCAGACTCAATGTTGTTGGACACTGGAGTTTTCGGACCTGTATAACATGTGCGTGTATGTGTGTTGTGTGCAGTTGCTTCACTTGCATAATTTTACGACCATTTTTCTCTTTCACGCCTGTTCAACTCACATTAAAAAATGATACTTTGGTTCGAGACACAAAACTGAAATCGTTCATGAGTGGTAATGAGACTTGGGTACATTCGAGCATTAGGGATGAGCAAATGAGAAGCAGGTGAAGATCATTCGACAATTATCGGTACGAAGTAATGTCAGCAGCTCTAGGCTAACCACAACATTCTACACTTATATTAGAGCTCACGCTTAAAAGCGCATGCTGGACTATATATATATATATATATATATATATATATATATATATATATATATATATATATATATATATAAAAGCAATCTATCACAATTTATAAAATTAATATCACCTGACACAGTGGTTCGAAAGTGTAAATAATGAAACAAAACATACTGAATATTAAAACTGAATTGCAATGTTACATCACATTAATGTCGCTACGGCGCATAACAGTTACTGTCAACGCATAGAGACGACTGGTAACAAAACAATGCCAGTCCATCGAATGAAACTCGCGACACTCACAAGTTGGAGGCGACATGCTCCTACTATGTGGCACACGACCATTTTTGTGAAGGTGTTTTTCGAAAGGAAATTATGGGTGCACGGTAAAGTGTACTATCAGTAGTACAGTACAGTACAATACAACCCCACATTAATCCAAACTTCACTACACTACGCTGTGCTGAAGTCGGATGTGTTGGGCCGAAAGGCGCAAATATCACAGTTGTACTACAAACCACAACATAACGCAGACACACACCCACTTAACGTCCTTTTAAGGGTGTATGATGAAGAGGAATTCTATAGTCTACTAGAACACTCTAGAATACTTTAGTTATCGGGCGAACGCAAGCAAGCACTACACTACACTACACTACACTACACTACACTACACTACACTACATTACACTACACTACACTACACCCCCACATTAATCACACTACTCTACAACTCCACATTAATCCACACTACACTGCACTACATTGCAGAACACTACAATACACCCCAACTCCACATTAATCCCCACTACACTACAACTCCACATTAATCCACACTACACTATACAACACCCCCCCCCCCCCCCATGAATCCACACTACACTACACTCTTACATTAATCTACACTACACTACAACACCACCCCACACTACGCTTCTCTACAACCCTATATTGATCTACACTACACTAAAACACCACATTAATCCACATTACACTACAACATCCCACTGCACACTACACATATACGCAATAACGTTCTCAAATGAAGTTACATTTAATTTAATAGCAATGAGAAGAACAAAATGAAGAGGAAGAAAAAAGAAGAAGAAGTAAAAAAAGAAGTAGAAGTAAAATTCACTATCATCATCATGTACTGTAAATGGTAGCTTAGATTATTGACTAGCTCTACAATTGTTCACCACATTCAACTCTTGACTGCCTACCAAACAATTGTCTTAAACTGTCTCTGGTTTCTTGATTCTTTGTCCTTCCTACCACTTCCTACTTCAATTTTCTTCAGCTCTCACAATATATTCCAGTTGTTTTCCCATTACATAACAGCCAAAATATCTCACTACATGATAGCCAAAAAATCGTCTCATTACATGACAGCCAAAACATCTTCTAATTACATGACAGCCACAAAATCTTCTCATTACATGACAGCCCAAAAATCGTCTCATTACATGACAGCCAAAACATCTTCTAATTACATGACAGCCACAGAATCTTCTCATTACACGACAGCCCAAAAATCTTCTACTTACATGACAACCACAAAATCTTCTCATTACATGACAGCCACAAAATCTTATTACATGACAGCCCAAAATCTTCTCATTACATGACAGCCCAAAAATCTTCTCATTACATGACAGCCCAAAAATCTTCTCATTACATGACAGCCATACAATCAATGTTCCCTCCTGTTGTTGGCATCAATTTGTCACTTTTATTTTGGCCTCTTTTAGACTGTGCCGTTATTCTTCTCTACCTGTCTACGGTATTCTAAACACTATTTTGTAAAACCACGTTTCTGTGATCTCACAACAATTTATGTGTGTGTGTGTGCACGCTTGTGTGCGTGTGGAAGGGGGGGGGGGGGTTGTGCGAATGCACAATCTGAAAATAATATTTGTTTCCCCCACTTTTGAAACCAGTAACAACACATAGTATGATAATGACTAATCATGACAACGGTTCTAGAACATCGAGCCATTTTCTCAATAGTTCCTGGTCTAATTCTTTAAAAACCCCCCCCCCGCCCTCCTCTCTCTCTCTCTCTCAACTCAACCCCCCCGTCCAGTAGTGGTGTTTATGCGCGTGCGCTTGCACCATTGCCCCTCCCTCCCCCCAGGCTGGACCAAAACCAATAAGAAAAAAGACAGTTGCTAAGGTGAAGGTCACACACGCACTCTCTCAGTGACAAAATTCGATCCGTTCTCGTGGATGCGAGTGGCCAAACAAACAGCGCTGTGGTTGGTTCTTTTCTGGGGTTACTTGGTCTTGGTCTGCACACAGATAAGCCACAGACACCACATGATATATTCTTTCAGGCCGTGCAGCGTGGGGTTTTTTTTGGAGGGGGGGGGGGCGGACGGGGGAATTGGAGATTTGATTTGTCTAGAGTTGATGCATGGCGAATAGTGATGGAGAGATGGTTATAGGGACAGACACACGTTGAAAGGATAAATGGATTGAAAGAGACTGGCAGTCAGAGAGCTGGGTGGGGGGGGCATGCTAACCGACAGACAGGTTAGAATAAACATACAGACAGACAGACGGACAGACGGATGGATGGATGTACGATGAGTGAGTAGTTTCGTGGGTGGATGGAGGGATGAATAGATAGACAGACGGCGTGATGGACGTATGGACAGACAGATAGATATGTAGATATATAGAAGACATACAGTGGATATACTAATAGACAGATGATGGATGGAGAGTCGGACGGACGAACGGATAGTCGGACGGACGGACGGAGAGATATAAACTGTCCCAGAACCCACCTCTCATGAAAAACTCCAACTGTTGCAAGCTCGAATGTTAAGTCACTCCAGCAATGACAGAACGAGGCACAAATAAAGACAAAATAGACGCCACTTTGAAAACGCTGGCTCTTCTACTACCACTAGCCTGACATCTCTGCATTTTTGAAACGCGGATCAAAATAGACGCGTCCTTGGCATTCGCCAGCCAACATAGATTTGTCATAAATTGTCACTATTATAGCAAATATATTTTGCTTTTGGCCATAGATTTTTGCTAACATGGATAGCTTTTGTGAGGACATACGCGGTCGACATAAAACAATGATTGTTTCCAGGGCTACACGCATATTTGCCATGGGTATATTTACGTTCCACCAACATGTCAGAAGATGCAGTGGCAGAGTTGTTGGTGTGCTCACTGCTGACCACATGAGTTCGGGTTAAATTCATACAGGTGGCGAATTTAAAAAAAAAATAAAAAATCAGGTTGAAAACGGTTTAGCATTCACCCAGCGTCTGAAAATGAGTAGTACCGGCAATATCAACTATAAAAATATGTCGTAGACCTTTGAAAATATAATGGATCGCAGAACACTAGGAGTACTAGAACAATGATGCTTACTACCAGCTCAACAGAAAGAGCAGGTTAACAGTTGTCAGACTCCGAACCGAATAGGCCACAACAGATTGTTAGATCCCGAACCGAATAGGCCACAACAGATTGTTAGATCCCGAACCGAATAGGCCACAACAGATTGTTAGATCCCGAACCGAATAGGCCACACAGATTGTTAGATCCCGAACCGAATAGGCCACAACAGATTGTTAGATCCCGAACCGAATAGGCCACAACAGATTGTTAGATCCCGAGCCGAATAGGCCACAACAGATTGTTTCCGAACCGTATAGACCACAACAGATTGTTTAGATTCCGAACCGAACAGACCACAACAGATTTAAGTAGCACCACATCTTCATCACCATAAGTATAGCGAATGTGATTGCTTTACGAAGCGATGACGTCACATAGGGCAGAAAGTCTAGACTCGCTGTGTCCGACCATCTTTGTTACCAAGGGCCTGATTTTGCACAGGACCCGCGATGTATCAATCTATCTATTGTCCTTTCGAGCCGAAGACGGCACATAGGGCAGAACCACAATCTCAAAAGCAGAAACCTTGTATGCCAAAATGGCACATATTGCAGAGATCGCCACTTCTAAAATCTATGGCTCTGTTTCCATAACAATACTTTTACAATGACAGCTTGTCAAGCCATTGATAAACCTCCTTAGTCGCCTCTTACGACATGCTTGGAAGGTCACAGTGTCACTATTCTCTACTTCCCTCATAATGAAGCCCCGGTAACACACGGATATATCACATATATAACACACAGGATGTATCAATGCCACACGTTTTGTTCTGGGCGAGTTGTTCAATTTCAGCGAGGGGGCTGATGTCTGCGGTTGTTGCCCCTCGTTTCAGTGTTCTTATCAGCGTTCTCTAGGTAGAATTCTTTTCAGTATACCCTCTGGTTCCCTTTTGAGGGCATGTTCTGATATTCCATTGTTGTCTCTTCTCATTACATAGCAAACAAGAGAATACTTCTCTTGATTGCAGACGGTGTATGCTTTATCATTTCTCTGATTTCTGCACTAGTATTAATTCGCTCCACAGTATACGAATGTGCCTGTGGTACAGGCAAGCTGACCGCTGAACATCTTCTACAATCATGCCCAACATGTGAAGCATAAACCGGCTCTTGTGGTCACCACTATTACTATACCGGAACACGCTATGCTGATGTCATCAGCCTTGAGCTCACCAACGATTTTTTCTTCTTCTTCTACCCCGCCTCTTTGCCTTTCAACGTGGATGGGAGATATAATTTGAGGTCTTTTGCGCTTTTATTCGCTTCTGCTGCTGTATGTTTCCTAGTGCTTCTAACATTCCATTGATCCCTCTTTTTCGTGGTCGACCCAGACCCTTGGGTCTGGTGGTATTCTCTCAACGTTTATTGAGGGCTCGTTGTGTTTTGATCACTCTGCCTGTCACGTGGCCAAACCATTTTATCTGTTGTTTCTTTATATATTCTATGGCGGAGGCTATTCCTAGATTTTTTCTCAGTTCTTCATTTCTGATATTATTTCTCAGACTGTTTCCTGTCATTCGTCTAACACATTTCATCTCTGTAGAGGTTATTTTTCTTATTGTTCATGCATCTAAAGTACATTGGTAGCACAACGATTTCTTGAACTCAATAATATCGACGTCTAAAGGAGTACGCAGAATAATAGAAAAATATGGACGCGAACACCATATACCACATACACCTACAGATTTAAAGAGACCCTCCCTACCATTTGTTTTTTACTTTTAACAAGCAGGTCCTTGCTTCTCAAAATAACTTTCAGGATGATAGGTCCTTGCTTCATAAAATAACTTTCAGGATGATAGGTCCTTGCTTCATAAAATAAATTTCAGGATGATAGGTCCTTGCTTCATAAAATAAATTTCAGGATGATAGGTCCTTGCTTCATAAAATAACTTTCAGGATGATAGGTCCTTGCTTCATAAAATAACTTTCAGGATGATAGGTCCTTGCTTCATAAAATAGCTTTCAGGATGATAGGTCCTTGCTTCATAAAATAACTTTCAGGATGATAGGTCCTTGCTTCATAAAATAACTTTCAGGATGATCTTATGATGATTAAAATAGATTTAAAAAGTTCTTTCTTTCTGTTGATTTGCTTCCCATCGACATTATAATTTTTTCTTACTCTATATTTTTTTAGCCTGAACGAGCCGGAAAGCGTTCTAGTAAATTTTCAGGAATTAACAGTCCATACATACCAGTAACAACAGGTTATAATAAGTAATCATGAAAACGATTCAGGCATTCAAGTCAAGTCATTGAAGACGGGAACGGCCGGGGGTATACACCGCTCATATTAAGGTTGCAGACAATGATAGTCTAAATGTAACTACACCAGAGCTTCACCACATGTTATAACACAAGTCTCTCGTTTTATTGGATAAGATAATAGTGTTCCTCTCAACTTAAAAAAAATATATATAACATAACATAGCGTAACGTAACGTATCATAACATAACATAAGATACATGATGAATAAGATCATAACACAACACAAAACAACACAACACAACACAACACAGTACAGTACAGTACAGTACAGTACAGTACAGTACAGTACAGTACAGTACAGTACAGTACAGTACAGTACAGTACAATACGATACGATACGATATGATATGATATGATATGATATACGGCATAGAAAAGAGAGATAGTGGATAACACGTGAGAAGATATACTAGATAGCTAGGTGTCGTGGCAGGGACAACAGTCAACAAGCGAATTGATGATATCACACACTGTGGCAAGAAAATTGTGAAAGGACACGTGCTCGCCTACGCCAACAGCATGTAGCACGTGATGATATTTTACAAGAAGGTAAATTCAGTTTTAATTTAACGGTCGCCGAAGGGAGAAAGACTTCCATCCCAGTCACAAGATGAAAGAACACAGTAGGCCGAGCTAGTTGAGTGGGGACCGGTCGTTCTGAAAACCCCCTAGTTCTAATCCCCAGTGTTAAATCCTTAAATTCAATCACAGCTTCCAGGAATGTCAAGTATCCCAGTTATCCTTGTCTGCCTGTCAGCCTCTCCGTGCTAACCTTTTCTCTACAACCAGGAAAATAAGATTATGGGAACACTTACAATAGAAAGGAGTAGACTTATTGTGAACGGAAAAAGGGGGTGGGGTGGAAGGAGGGTGTGTATGTGGAAGAAAAGGGAGAAGTAACAAGAAAATAACAGGAGAAAAGGTGATAAAAAAAATAGAAGTGATTTTTTTTAAAATCATCATCATCATGTACAATAGCGATTGGCGTAGGCGATCAAGTTCTTCCATAATCTTCTATCCACAGTGTATTGTATCAATTCTGTTGTTGACTGTTTTCCATGCCATGACACCAAGCTATCTAGTACTTTCACTCTTTGTCGTCCGAAATCTCTCTTTCCTTTTATTTTGCCAGTTGTAACCAAGTATTCCAACTTCCCTCTTCTCATGACGTGCCCAAAAAATGTTGATAGTTTCTTTCTGATGTTTTTTGGGAGATCCCTTTTTATGTTGGCCTCTTAGATAATTTCCTCATTGGTCCTTTTAGCTGTCCAGGGAAATTTCAATATTCTTCTGAGAAATCCCATCTCTGTGGCCTCTAATCGTCTTTGTTTGTCTACTGTCCATGATTCGCTTCCATAGGTCAGAATCGTATCTATATAGCACCGATTGACTCTCTTTCTCACTTCTATTGACACACAGACTTGTTGCACAAGACGTATTTCATTTTCTAAAATGATATTCTGACCTGAGCTGTTCTGTTCTCTGTTATTGTGGTGAATAATAATAACTTCCATCTGAAGTTATTATTGTGCCCAAGTATTTGAGTCCTTGCACTTATTTCAGATTTCTTCTGTTTATTTGTATGCTACATGATGACGATGATTGTTTCTTCGACATGACCACTACTTCTGTTTCCTTACAATTCAGACTGGGGCCTTAACTTAAAAAAAAAAAAAAAAAATGGTCGTGGCTACAAATAACGGGGCTACAGAAGGCGTGGCTACAGAAAGCGATGTAGCGTGACAACTTTTTGTTCAGGAATTTAAAGTAAAAAAAACAAAAAATAATAATAAATAAATAAAATAAGAAAGGAAAAGAAAAAAGAAGAGTTGACAAGCAGTGAGATTATCCCCGAGCTAAACTAGAGCGCATTTGAATCTTTGCGCAGTGGTCCCGAAGAAGAAGATAATTCGGGCCCCCCCCCTCCCCTTTTCATTCACAGGTCTCCACATGCAACGTTGGCCTACCATGGAGCGACATGTAAACTTTTCTTGATGGTGCACGTTGGTAACCTGTCGACAACATGTTGATGTTATCTGTTTAATTTAGTCTTGGTCTGCCTCTGCCTTGTACCTTCTCTTCCAATATGACTTTTAGAAAGGTATTGGGTCTCTTGACATAAACAAAAAAAATTGTACGGTATGACAAGGAACAGTTGGCTGTGTTCACTTTTTGTGCGGTTTCGCCTTATGTCTTTTGGCGTGTACTGAGACTGCTATGATGGGGGCTACAGCTACCTTTATTTTTTTGGGAGATGAGTTAGTAATTCGGATGATTCCACTGGCACGGGCGGTTGAGCAATTATGGATTTTAATTCGTTTGCAGTGATACCGGGGCCTTTCAGTAACCACAACAATAACAATTAAAAAAATTTCTGTTGTCTTTTTCGAAATGTGCTAAGTAGTTATGTTCTTCTATTTGATTAGTTTATTTAAAGTAATAAATGTAAGATGGAAGACAAGCCCAGTCTACAAGCGTCATGGTGAAGTTAAATGTTTCGAAAAGAATGGTGTCAACATGACAGCACACTACAATTATACTCGACAAGTGACGTTAACTCTCTGTGACTATTTCTTTAAGATGGGAAAGTGATGACAGGAAGCAAAATATGGAACAAGCAAGGCGCATAAAAGACAGGTGGAAGTTGATGTGGCTGAGATGAAAGAGTGTTGGATCAGGCTAATGGGAAAGGGAATCATAGGAGGAAGAGGTATGTATTACAGCACTCAGGATAAAGGACAAAAATACAACAGAACGGAAAAAAACAAAGAACAATATATGGTCCGAAGCAGGATCGAAGCCGAACGCTTAGGAACACTGCCACTCAGCTAACTTCGGACCATATATTGTTCTTTGGTTTTTTTTTCTGTTGTTTATTTATCATTTCTTGTTTTGAGTGCTGTAATATATACCTCTTCCTCCTATGATTCCCTGATTTATCGCCTCGGAAGTTTCCCTATATAAGAATATTCATTTATTATTATTTGTCTCTAATGGGAAAGGTCTGGGCCTGAGTAAAGCGTTTACATCTAACAACAGTTATTTAGGAAAATGAGGGCAAGCTGGAAAAGAGGGATATTAAACATATTAATATAAAAGATAGAAATAAGGTTGGAGTGAAGAAGATCAAACCTACAAGTGGATATCAAAGCTGAAGGAATAGATCTGGAGACAGTTCAGCCGCTACATCTACTCTGGACATACTATAACCAGTGTTGGAAAATGTAAAACAGAAATAAACAAAAGAATAGACATGGCAAAAGGTAATTTTAATGCCATGGTAAATATACTAATATATATATATATATATATATATATATATATATATATATATATATATATATATATATATATATATATATATAAATAATACCAAGGCTAAAACTAAGAATAGTAAAATGTTATATCTTCTCAACATTCCTGTCATCATCATCATCATCATTGGGTACCGTCTCCGCAACGAAGGTTGGCTACCATGGAGCGCCATTCCACTGTCTCTTGCTTTGATGGTGCAGATTGTCATAGGCTGACTTGTCCATCTTTTGATGTTACTCGTCCATGTTAGTCATGGTCTGCCTCTGTCTCTTTTAGCTTGCATTTTTCCTTCCAATATTACTTTTATTAGGCTATTGTGTCTTTTAACATGCCCCAAAAATTTCATCTGTCTTGTTCTAATTGTGTTTAGTAGTTCTCTTTTCATTTTTAGTTGTTTTAAAACTTCGTCATTTGTTTTCTTTTCTTTCCATATATTCTTCGTAATAGATAATATAATAATATACATAATTCTACCTATTCTTCTATAAATCCATATTTGAAGGGCGTCAATTTTCTGTTCTGTTTTCTTGTCTAATGTCCATTTTTCTGCACCATACAGGAATATTGAGAAGATGTAACATTTTGCTATTCTTAGTTTTAGTCCTGGTGTTATTTGTTTTGATGTTAGTATACTTTTCATGGCATTAAATTACGTTTTTGCCATACCTATTCTTTTGTTTATTTCAGCTTTACATTTTCAATTACTGGTTTTAGTATGTCCCAGGTAGTTGTAGCTCTGAACTGTCTGCAGGTGTATTCCTTCAACTTTGATATTTATTTGTAGGTCTTGAGAATTTTTTTTCTTATGATCATAGTTTTAGTTAACATTCCTGTATGGTGCAGAAACATGGACATTAGACAAGAAAACAAACAGAAATTGAAGCCTTTGAAATGTAGATTCATAGAAGAATAGGAGGGACGAAAAGAAAACAAACGATGAAGTCTTAAAACAACTAAAAATAAAAAGAGAAATACTAAATACAATTCAAACAAGACAACCAAGATTTTTGGAACACGTTAAATAACACAGAAGCCTACTAAATGTAATCTTGGATAGGAAAATACAAGGTAAAAGAGGCAGCCCAAGACTAACATGGACGAGTGACATCTAAGTCAGCCTTTGACAGCTTGTACAATCAAAGCAAGAGACAGGAGCCAATCTTCAATGCGGAGACGTTACTCAATGATGAGGATGATGGAGAAGAAGATGAAAAAGACGACGAAATAAAGAAGAACAACAAAAATCAGAAGATAAATCAGAAGGTGGAGGAGGAGACGGAGAAAAAAACAACAAGAAGAATAAGAAGAGTAGAATAAAACGATGATGATGATGGAGAAAAGGAAGAAGGAAGAGAAGAATGAAGAGGAGCAAGAGAAGAAGGACGAGAAGGAGGGAAAAAAAATAAGGAAAAAGAAGGAGCAGAGGAGGAGAAAGAATACGATGATGAGTGAACAGGATAAATGAAAAAAAAGGATTAGATTGCAAGCAGGGAAAAGCATTTGGAAGTTATGAGAAGAAAAAGAGGCAAGAATGAAGGAAAGATACACTGAAAGGAAGATAGAAATTAACAAGTGTGTGTGTGTGTATGGGGGGGGGGGGGAGTAACTTAAGTGCAAGGGTAATAGAGAACTCGATACAAATGTGCCTGGTATGGAATACAGAAACGGCGATTTGAAAAGGAACTCAAACACCTGACACAGAACTTGTGTGGGTTTTGAGGCCATGAGAAATCTACTTTGTCCACTTGTAGCTCTGCCCAACCGACGGGGCGTCAGTCAGACTGGATCTATATTTTGTGAAGCGCCAGCAATAACTCAGCTTGCGGTCTGTCGACCAGAATCTATCTCTCCTCACGAATGAAAACCACCGAGAATTCTCTGCAATTGTGAATATAAGATAAGTGGTTTCCAACCTGTTGAGTCCCACCGCCCCTAGCTATCTGTATATATTAGTGTCTATACTTGACTATTTAGATGAAATTGTTAGAGAAAGTGAACAAAAGGCCTGACCCGTTGTTGTGACATCAAAGAGACAGAAACTATGATAATATCAAAGGAAACGAACACACAAATGTAGAGTAAAACTCATCATCATTGAATGCCATTCATTCATACTGTGCCGTCTCCGCATCGAAGGTTGGCTACCATGAAGCGCCATTCCACTCTGTCTCTTGCTTTGATGGTGCAGGCTATCATAGGCTGACTTGTCCATCTTTTGATGTTACTCGTTCTCGTTAGTCTTGGTCTGCCTCTTTTACCTTGTATTTCCCATCCTAGATTACTTTTAGTGGGCTTTTTGTCTTTTAACATGCCTCAAAAATCGCATTTATCTTGTTTGAATTGTATTTAGTAGTTCTCTTTTCATTTTTAGTTGTTTTAGTACTTCATCGTTTGTTTTCTTTTCTTTTCTTTCCATTCAATTCTTAATATTCTTCTATATATCCACATTTCAAAGGCGTCAATTTGCTGTTCTGTTTTCTTGTCTAATTTCCATGTTTCTGCACCATACAGGAATGTTGAAAAGATATAACATTTTGCTATCAGTATATCTTTCCTGACGTTAACATTACTTTTTGCCATTCCTATTCCTTTCTTTATTTCAGTTTTACATTTTCATCACTGGTTATAGTAAGCCAAGGGTAGTTGTAGCTCTGAACTGTCTCCAGGTCTATTCCTTCAATTTTAATATCCTCTTGCAGGTTTTGAGTATTTTTTTTAATGACCATAGTTTTAGTCTTTTTGATATTCATATCTAATCCAACATGTTTGCTTGTCATGTTTATTTCATTAAGTAATTGTTGTAGATTTGTAGGATTATTAAAGTAAAACTAAACGGAAAAAAACATGAAACAAGTGCATAGATTCAAATACCTGGGATCAATAGATCATCAGATGCACTCCAGAAATTAGAAGCGGAATAGGATAAACAAAGACAGAATTTCATCGAATGAAAAAATATCCTATGTAACAAATCATTGTCAATTAATGTCAGAAAACGTGTCCTAACGCGCTACATCGAACCTGTTCTTCTACATGGAAGTGAGACATGGACGATAAGTAAGACAACACAGAGAACATTTGAGGCAGCTGAGATCTGGTTTACCTGAAGAATGCTCCAAATTCCACGGATAGCAAAAATTACAAATGAAGAATGTTTCAAACGAGCTGGAGAAACCAGAAATGTCATACAAATAATAGGGAAGAGACCATCTGCATTTATTGGGCTTAAGTAAAAAAGTCAAGTACCCCCGTCACGCCAAGTGGCGTATAGGGAAATATGGTGTTAGTGACCCGTCATGCCTAGTGGCGTATAGGGAAATATGGTGTTAGTGACCCGTCACGCCAAGTGGCGTATAGGGAAATATGGTGTTAGTGACCCGTCATGCCTAGTGGCGTATAGGGAAATATGGTGTTAGTGACCCGTCACGCCAAGTGGCGTATAGGGAAATATGGTGTTAGTGACCCTATATTTTACAGACCTTCACAGCACATGATTTTTGGGTAATGTGGTATTGGTGTAAATTTATTGGGCATATCATGAGAAAAAGAAGGCATTGTAAATATCATAACAGCAGACAGAATGAATGGAAAGAAGAGCAGGAGAAAATGAAGGAAAAAAAAATATTGAACAGCTTATCCAATGGCATAACAAATGATCACTGTCTGAAATTGAGACAAGTATGAAGGACCGAGTGATGTGGAGAGAAATAATCGCCAACGACAACTGTCATTGCACCTTATGATGACGACTTAACTATGTATGCTCTACCATCGCCATCTATAGACGTAAGTCTGAAAGGGAAATCCCGGAAAATCCCCTACTAGCGTGACGTCTTTAGCAATGCGAGTTGGAGCATCAATCTGTGAGATAACATCAGAAATGAAGAACTGAGAAAAAAAGCTAGGAATAGCCCCCGCCATAGAATACATAAGGAAACAACAGATAAAATGGTTTGGCCACGTGACAAGACAGAAAGAACAAAACACAACACAACGTGCCTTCAACAAACGTTGTGAGAACACCAGATCCAAGGGTCGACCACGAAAAAGATGGGTCGATGGAATATTAGAAACACTAGGAAACATAACAGCAGCAGAGGCGTACAGAAGAGCAAAAGACCGCAAATTATATCTCCCCTCGACGCTGAAAGGCAGATGAGGAAGGAAAGAAGAAGAAGAGATTCTTCCTTGATGTTTGTCACTTAAGGTTCCCCTGTTATTTTTTGTTTTTCTGTCAACTCTTTTCGCGCTAGCTACTGAACAAAAGCGTTTGGGTTCAAATTCAAAATGCGGCGAAACTTTTACCGAACAACACGGCTTCGGAGTTCACCCAGCCACGAAAAATAAGTACTGGAGGTTTCTTTCTAGAAATTGTTGACGACCTCACGTAACACAAACTACCCCATTCAAATATGATCATTAACATTTCACCCAAACGCCTTATGTCGTAGAATGAACAAGTTTTTATTTGAAAGTTCCGTCAAGTCAAGTGAACAGCTACTTGTTTTCATCACAAAAAGTAGCATTTTAGTTCGAATTTTGGAACTTAGCATCATTTATGGAAGAATGTGTTCTGACTGAGCCTATTACATTTCACTTCCTTGAGCCTATTACACTTAACTTCCTGACCCTATTACATTTCACTTCCTGAGCCTATTACATTTCACTTCCTGTGCCTATTACATTTCACTTCCTGTGCCTATTACATTTTACTTCCTGAGCCCATTACATTTCACTATTTCACTTCCTCAGTCTATTACATTTCACTTCCTTGAGCCTATTACACTTAACTTCCTGACCCTATTACATTTCACTTCCTGAGCATATTACATTTCACTTCCTGAGCCTATTACATTTCACTTCCTGTGCCTATTACATTTCACTTCCTGAGCCTATTGCATTTCACTTCCTCAGTCTATTACATTTCACTTCCTCAGTCTATTACATTTCACTTCCTGAGCCTATTACATTTCACTTAGTGAGCCTTTTACATATCACTTTCTGAGCAAATTACATTTCACTTCCTCGTCCTATTACATTTCACTCCCTCAGCCAATTACATTTCACTTCCTCAACCTATTACACTTCACTTCATCAGTCTATTACATTTCACTTCCTGAGTCTATTACATTTCACTTCCTGAGTCTATTACATTTCACTTCCTGAGTCTATTACATTTCACTTCCTCAGTCTATTGATTTCACTTCCTCAGTCTATTGATTTCACTTCCTGAGCATATTACATTTCACTTCCTGAGCATATTACATTTCACTTCCTGAGTCTATTACATTTCACTTCCTGAGTCTATTACATTTCACTTCCTCAGTCTATTGATTTCACTTCCTGAGCATATTACATTTCACTTCCTGAGCATATTACATTTCACTTCCTGAGCATATTACATTTCACTTCCTGAGCCTTTTACATTTCACTTTCTGAGCATATTACATTTCACTTCCTGAGTCTATTACATTTCACTTCATGAGCCTATTACATTTCACTTCCTCAGTCTATTACATTTCACTTCCTGAACCTATTACATTTCACTTCTTGAACCTATTACATTTCACTAACTCAGCCTATTACGTTTCACTTCCTGAACCTATTACATTTCACTTCCTGAACCTATTACATTTCACTTCCCGAACCTATTACATTTCATTTCCTGAACCTATTACATTTCACTTCCTGAACCTATTACATTTCGTTTCCTGAACCTATTACATTTCACTTCCTGAACCTATTACATTTCACTAACTCAGAAAATTGATGTTTTATGGGAGTTGTTTATAATGTGTGACACAACACACAAAAACAGTGGGAGTTGTTTATAACTGGTGACACCCCACACAGAACGTAATACTTTCAGCTAATATCAATATGTGTATGTGCGAATGCTTGTTTAGTTAATTACAAAATTTGCAACAAACAAATCCGAAGACCTGGCACATTTGAGTTTACTGCAGTGCAATATTCAATTTGTAACCACACACACATTTGTACATTTTGAAGCTACAGCTTTTTCTAATTACTCTGAATCTAAAACAGAAGAAGAAGAATAATATCTATTCTATGTTTCTAGGAAGACATAAATTAGCAAAGCAACTAAAGTATCGGTGACAACAACAGTATGTGGCGTATGGGAAATATGTTGTTAGCGCTCATAATTTTTCATAGATCTCCAGTACATTATTTTTTGGCGGTATTGTAAGTAACAAGTAAAGAGCCCCCGTCACGCCAAGTGGCGTATAGGGAATATGGTGTTAGTGACCCTATATTTTACAGACCTTCAGCACATGATTTTTGGGGTAATGTGGTCGGTATTACGCCCATGCCGCTTTACTTTCCCAGCAAAAAATCCGGTATCCATTTAAGGCTGGGTGAACCTGGAAGTCGTAAATCAGTATCGAACTCGACATAGTCCAGATTCGACATTCCAAATCCTGGCCACTGTCTCGTTCCGCCATTTGTTGTTGTTGTTGTTGTTTTTTGTTCTGTGTTGTGTTTCTGGCTTTAATATATTTGTTTAAATTTGTATAATTTGTTATACATGATGAAGGCTTTTGCCGAAACGTCGCAGTTTGTCTTGTCTTTCTGTTAATTTAGCTGCTCCATACCGTTTTATCAGCAGGAATCGGCTCCCTCAACAAGATTGAAATGCTTGCACGGAACGGAGACATGTGGCGAGATTTGATAAATGTTTTTTTTGTGGATTGAGACTGTTAGAAAGAAAATTTAGAAACAGAGAATCTGGAGTATCTGGGTCTAGGCACTATGGGTTGGTCACGGCTCGAAAGATCGATATATAAGATAAGATAAGATAAGAGAAAATAAGATAAGTTAAGTTAAGTTAAGTTAAGTTAAGTTAAGGATGGATGGATGGATGGATGGATGGATGGATGGATGGATGGATGGATGGATGGATGGATGGATGGATGGATGGATGGATGGATGGATGGATGGATGGATGGATGGATAGATAGATAGATAGATAGATAGATAGATAGATAGATAGATAGATAGATAGATAGATAGATAGATAGATAGATAGATAGATAGATAGATAGATAGATAGATAGATAGATAGATAGCATTTTATGTTTATTTCGCATAGGCCAGTTCTCTAACCACTGAGCTACCGGGGCTCCCAGAATGAACTCTTACTTTTCCTTTATACGACCACTCCATCGTCTCCCTTGCCTATTTTTCCCTATTCCTTGCTTCTCTGTTCCCTGTACGAAGTTTTGGCCAGTGCAATTCATTCCTTCGTAGTGACGTCACACGCTTTAATTGTTGACATACGTTATTGACGATAATTCTACGACCACCTATCACTTTTGGAATGTGGTCTATTAAAGCATAATTAAAATAGAAGAACGAAGAACAGCAAGAGGCAGGCTTAGAGTAAGATGGGCAGACGTCATCAAAGAAGCGATACAACATCAGTTGATAATGACTGAAGTCGCCTTAAGGGCGGGAACCAGAATTATGTCTCTCCTTCGACACCTAAAAGGGTACAAGAGGAAGTGAAGAAGAAAGCGAAAAATAATGTAGTCTGTGTGTGAAATTTCCAAGACTCTACCATCACGGCTAAATTTCATAGTTTGCATTTTTCCTCTTTAACTTATAATTTAGTGTTCACATTTCAGGGGTGTAACATTACATGAAGAAGATAAGAACAGCCAGGACAGGTGCCATGTACAGATTATGGTGTTTATCCCCATATTTTTAATACCATCTGTCCAATTTTGGGAAGTGAGGTCAGCACAAAGTCAGGACCCTCTCTCTCTCTTCTCTCTCTTCTCTCTCTCTCTCTCGCCAACACGCCTTCTATGAAAAAAACCCCTATAACCACACAGGGTTGGAGAATCTTGAAGCTATAAAACCTGACAGCTTAGGTGAGTTCACTGACCATCTCTTTACCGCGGCCTCACAAGGATAGTTACTCTCTGCTTCTAGATCAGTCACGGAAAGACGGTACGAGATCTTGGTCAGCTGTAGTTCGCTGATCTTAATTCAAGCAGTCATCTATTCCCTCTCTTGCGCTACTAGGCCCATGTGGAATACGGTGTTAGTGACCATATGTTTCCATGATCACACCACATTTGATGTTGTCGGTATCACGCCAGGCGGACTTTTCTTTCCAGAAAAAAAATCTTTGGTACCCCCCCCCCCCCCCCCCCCAATTTCATCCTGGGTAAACCACGGAGCCTTGTCGGTCGGAAAAATATTCACCACTTCTGTTAACCGAATCTGGAACCTTCTGACCAGGACGCGAGCACACTACTACTGAGCCTCCAATATCACCCCACCCCACCACGCATTAAAGCTACCATTTATTCCAGCCATTCGTTCAACACACACACATAAGCTCACAGACTACTAACACAACAGTCACGCAGTATGATTACGAGGTTCATATAATTCAACATATTCTAAAAAAAAAATGTGTATCATAAACATAGCTCAAATTGTATGTCATTTAAAAATATATGAACTCTGTATGTTTATCTCAAAGAACTGAGTGGGTGGAGCTGGGAGTTCCCCTTTATGGGACACTGTGTTTGTTTATTTGACCGGGCTATCTATCATCTCGTTCATACCGTGTCTACTAATCTTGAATTGGACGTTTTGCCAAAGATAACGCGAAACTATCGGGTCATAAACCCTTAGCCTGGCTAAATTCCAATCCAGGTTATTCATGCTCAATGGCTATGTCTCTCCCGTCTATGGCTATGTCTCTTATGTTCAGGTCTTTTCCGGTCAAAGTCGAAATTTCTCCGCCAAAAGCGAAGGTCTTTATTTCCAGCCTTCACGTGTTTTCCTTGGTGGATAACTCTTTGGTGTTGTACTTAGTGGCTAACTCTTTGGTGTTGTCCTTAGTGGCTAACTCTTTGGTGTTGTCCTTAGTGGTTAACTCTTTGGTGTTGTACTTAGTGGCTAACTCTTTGGTGTTGTCCTTAGCGGTTAACTCTTTGGTGTTGTCCTTAGTGGTTAACTCTTTGGTGTTGTCCTTAGTGGTTAACTCTTTGGTGTTGTCCTTAGTGGTTAACTCTTTGGTGTTGTCCTTAGTGGTTAACTCTTTGGTGTTGTCCTTAGTGGTTAACTCTTTGGTGTTGTCCTTAGTGGTTAACCCTTTGGTGTTTTTCTTAGTGGCTAACTCTTTGGTGTTGTCCTTTGTGGCTAACTCTATGGTGTTGTCCTTAGTGGTTAACCCTTTGGTGTTGTCCTTAATGGCTAACTCTTTGATGTTATCCTTAGTGGTTAACTCTTTGGTGTTGTCCTTTGTGGCTAACTCTTTGGTGTTGTCCTTAGTGGTTAACCATTTGGTGTTGTCCTTAGCGGCTAACTCTTTGGTGCTGTCCTTAGTGGCTAACTCTTTGGTATTGTCCTTAGTGGCTTACTCTTTGGTATTGTCCTTATTGGCTAACTCTTTTGGTGTTGTCCTTAGTGGTTAACCCTTTGGTGTTGTCCTTAGTGGCTAAATCTTTGGTGTTGCCCTTAGTGGTTAACTCTAGTGTCTTCTGTAGTGGTTAACTCTTTGTCAGAATATGTCAACATGACCAAACTACTTTTTAGTCAATCTAGCTGTGGTTGAGGTGTGTTAGTTTTTTTTCTTCCGATTCTTCTTGGTTAGACGCGCCCAATTTAATCCCAGACTATATCTTATGCTTATAGGTTATATTAGACTGCAAATACATTAAAAAAACGAAGTGTAAACTGTTTTTTTTTCCAAATGTAAGTTGTGGTTACAAGTGAATGTACCGGATATTAATATTGTAAACATCGCTCAAACTGTATGTCATTTACCAATATATGAACTCTGTATGTTTATCTCAAAGAACTGAGTGGGTGGAGTTGGAGTGCCCCCCCTTTTTTCCTTTATGGGACACTGTGTATTTGACCGGGGCTATCTATCATCTCGTTCATACCGTGTCTACTAATCTTGAATTGGGCGTTTTGCCAAAAATAACGCGAAAACTATCCGGTCATAAACCCTTAGCCTGGCCAAATCCAATCCAGGTTATTCATGTTCAAAGGCTACAACTGTCTTTTCCGATCAAAGTCGAAATTTATACGTCAAAAGCGTAGGTCTTTATTTCCAGCCTTCACGTGTCTAGCTGTCCTTAGTGGCTAACTCTTTGGTGGTGTCCTTAGTGACTAACTCTTTGGTGGTGTCCTTAGTGGCTAACTCTTTGGTGGTGTCCTTAGTGGCTAACTCTTTGGTGTTGTCCTTAGTGGCTAACTCTTTGGTGGTGTCCTTAGTGGTAACTCTTTGGTGGTATCCTTAGTGGCTAACTCTTTGGTGGTGTCCTTAGTGGCTAACTCTTTGGTGGTGTCCTTAGTGGCTAACTCTTTGGTGGTGTCCTTAGTGGCTAAATCTTTGGTGGTGTCCTTAGTGGCTAACTCTTTGGTGGTACTTTGGTATTGTCCCTAGTGGCTAACTCTTTGGTGGTGTCCTTAGTGGCTAACTTTTTGGTGGTGTCCTTAGTGGCTAATTCTTTGGTGTTGTCCTTAGTGGCTAACTCTTTGGTGGTGCCCTTAGTGGCAACTCTTTGGTGTTGTCCTTAGTGGCTAACTCTTTGGTGTTGCCCTTAGTGGTTAACTCTTTTTTGTTTTTCTTATTGGCTAACTCTTTCAACGACTAACAACGTTGTGTAAACTGGGTTTATATATATATATATATATATATATATATATATATATATATATATATATATATATATATATATAAGTTGTGGTTACAAGTGAAATGTACCGGACATTAATATTGTAACGCGAGGTAATCTGAGCTTTGAAGGAAGGATAATCTGAGATTTATTAAGGGAGATAATCCGAATTTTGTAACGAGATTAATCTGATTATCAAAATTATCTCCCCCCTCTCCCCCGCTTTTTGACCCTTTAAAGTAAGTGAACCCACGTTTGTGATGAAGCCGTTGTCTTCATCTGTTTCGGCTGCCATCTTGTTGTGTGTTGTTTGGATCTTCATCACTCCACACTGGGCGAATCTATAGGTGCTCCGATATCCACCTCGAGAAAATCAGAATTGAACCCTGGCGCACGTGCACGAACTCCGTAGCACGGCCTGGGATTCACGGGGTGGGTAGGATGTTTTTTGCCGACAATTTTGCCCGGGCAGCGGCGATATTTATGGCACACTCTTTTCGATTTGATAGCAGCCAAGAATTCTTTAACTTGCGCGAGTGCACACGGAACCTCGGGTTTATTGCCATTATCCGAGAGGGCTAGACATCTCACTACCCAATAGATCAGGGGAGGGTAACGTCATAAAGAAACCATAGATTAATTTTTCTTATTTAAAAAAACAAAATCACAACCGATTCAGGTGGGCTTTGAACTAGGGTCCTTCCTCTCTTGAGGCCGGCGTCGTCCCTCTAGGCTCCCCAGCCCCGCCCCCCCCTCCCCTTAAAATATTCAAGTATGTCCTAGAGTCCAGGAAGCAACTGTTATCAAAAACAGCTATTACATGAACGGTTGTTGTTCCAAAGTTACATTCAAACAGAAGACAGATGCCAAAAACAAACAGTGAGAAATATACATTTGCCGATCACGAATATCTCATTTCCTATTTTTTTAAAAACCTGCCTTAATGGGTACCTGATTTTTTCTGGGAAAGTAAAGCGGCACGGGCGTAATACCGACCATATAACCCCAAAAATCATGTGCCGAAGGTCTGTAAAAATTATGGTCACTAACACCATATTCCTATACGTCACTTGGCGTGATGGGGGCTCTTTACTTTTTTATAAGGAAACACCCATGAGTGCACACAAAAAGAGAATTACTTTCTCAGTAGCAAAATGTAGACAAATTCATCTATTTTAGATTAAATTAGATTATTATTCATCTTCATCATGTGCCACACCAGTTAGCATATGCGATCATGACCTTGCACATTTGTATCCACAGTGCACCATATCAATTCTGCTGTTTACCGTGCCACGACACCAAGCTATCTACTATCTTCTCGTTTTGTCGTTCACGATATCTTTTTCCCTGTATTTTGCCATTTGTAACCAAATATTCCAACTTTCCCCTTTTTAGGTGTAATCGTAAAATGTTTATTGTTTATATCTTTTTGTGTTGGTCTCTTTTGAGAATTTCCTCGTTGGTGTTTTTTAGCTGCCCAAGTCATTCTTCTGATAAATCCCATCTCTGTGGTCTCTAATCGTCTTTCCATTTGTTTTTCTACTGTCTACACCTCCCATTGGCTTCCAAATTGGCTGCATGTTTCACCATTGTGTTTCTCACTTCTACTGACACAGACTTGTTACAAAAGATTTTTTTTCATCTTCTGTAATTCTTTTTTGGCCTCTGCTATTCTGCTTTTTTTTTTTATATTTGTTGTGATTCTTCTGTCTGATGTTATTAAACTATTATTAGAAATGTAATCAATTGAAATATATACTATATTTGCGTAACTGATGTAATATATTACAAATGCATCATACCCTAAAATTGTATTTCTATAAAAGTCCTTTTAAAAAAAGTAAAGTACCCCCGTCACGCCAAGTGGCGTATAGAGAATATAGTGTTAGTGAAAATAAATTTTACAGACCTTCAGCACATGATTTTTGGGGTAATGTAGTCGGTATTACACTTTACTTTCCCAGAAAAAAATCCGGTACCCATTAAAGGGTGAACCGGAAGCCGTCGGTTGGGATCGAACCCTACCTCTTGTTCTTTGCAGTCCAGTTCACTAACCACTGAGCTATTGCGGCTCCCAAAAGTCCTTTTAATACGTGATAATGATGCCATTCTCACCTTTGTACACAACACGTTGTAACCAAACAGACAATTAAGCACTTAGCGATTACGTTACACAGCTGTGACATCTGACAGCACACGACCAAATATATTAGGATCCACTGTGCTTGTAGGACTAAACACTACTAGTACAAACATCAGTAACCCAGGCGCCATCGAAAAGTGAAGCAGTCTATTGCTTCGATAATAAATTTCTAAGAACCGGCCGCCTATAATTGAAGTGCTGGGAAAACCCGGTTAAGCATTCCTTGATGTAACCACAATTTTTTTTATATAGCCATTGATTTCGAAAATAAATCTCTTATCGTAAAAAAAAATATTGATTTAATCTCTTTGTTTTTTTTTTTATAAGAAAGCGGATCTTCGCAGGTACAGCTAAAGTACAGAAGTGCATCGACTGTGACAAGTACACTGGTAAGGAATGTTGAATGGCAAGTTGGGACTTGTAATCAAAACAAATGTTTTACGTTTCCTGTGATAATAAGAGCACTTGTGTTATCTAACGGACGTCTTACTCCTGCTATGCAACTGACACAAATTTCAACCTAAAGGACTATACATTCAGCTAGGGGGAAATGGGTACCGTACATTGTGATAGCCAGTAAAATTGCAGTGTATCATAAAGATGACACACACGAATTGTATCCCATAGAAGACACAGTAAGATGGGAGCATAAAGGATATACATCAACGAAAAGGGAGAGCGGAAGGTGAATAATGGAAATATGAGGTGGACGTGAGTAATGGAAATATGAGATGGACGTGAGTAATGGAAATATGAGATGTAGATGACTAGTGGAAATATAGATGGGCGCGAATAATGGAAATATGAGATGGACGTGAGCAATGGAAATATGAGATGTAGATGACTCTAAATGAAACATGATATAAAGATGACTATTGGAATCATGATATGAATATGAATAATAGAAATATGAGGACAAAATCCTGATGTCAACACTAATAATTATAACTACCACGTCTCTGACTCCACCGCCCCCACGCTCTAGATCCGCACCTGGTTGATATTCCAAGAATAAATCGTTTTGACAACATCCGCAGTCCTACCGCTACCATCAGCAATGTCGCAACCAGTAACAAATAACACAACAAAATAGTAGAACGTAAAACACAGAAGTACATCTTGAGGTGCTACCGACATTCCGGCCTCATTAGCAGCTCTGGCACGCGTTCTGGTCTAACAAGTTCGGCAGTTCGTTCATTCTTCGTTGCCAGTGCTGGACGAGACCTGGGCTACTTTCTGCAAAGCCAGCCAGCGTTATGTGTAGGACAGAAGTGGGGAAATGATGGAAGAAGACACCGTGGTAGTGTCTTAATGAAGGATGATGAGAGATTCTGAGGGATATATAAATAATTGAAATAAGAGAAGGAAAAAATAGTTGCCCGTGATTGGGAGAGAGAGCAAAAGAGAAGCATATGAAAAAGCCTAAAAGAGACTACATAGTACTGGGGGTGTATAAAGATATTAATAACTGATACTGGGATACGGAACGAGTGAGATAGTGAAAGAGAGAGAGAGAGAGAGAGAGAGAGAATGGTAATTGAGAGAATGGAGGAGAAAGAAAAAGATATGTACATATATATATATATATATATATATATATATATATATATATATATATATATATATAAAAAGAAAAAGTACCCCCGTCACGCCAGGTGGCGTAAA
>JAVIAB010000108.1:25641569-25664069 GCA_032433765.1 Megaustenia siamemsis | reverse complement strand
TTGACCAGAGCCCGTTTCCACCTTTAGACTCCTCAGTCTCTCAGTATCTACATCATTGTCCCACCCATTCTCTCCCTTTTCTCTTAAGCAAGGCACAACAAACTTGACGATAACCACTTTGTCCAGAGTAAGGCCAAACTCAATGCCAGAGCTACCCGCGAGCTAATTGGCTATTTCATTGCCGTGTACACCAGCGTGCCCTGGACAGTGCATCCTGGTTAATGCACTAACTTTTGGGCCATTCAAGAGATGCATCCGCTCCTGTCGCAGACACTGTCTATCAATATATTGCAGCATACATTGTGAGTCCGTCACCAAGGCAGAATGATCCACGTCACCAAGACTGAATGATCCACGTCACCAAGACTGAATGATCTACGTCACCAAAACTGAATGATCTACGTCACCAAGACTGAATGATCTACGTCACCAAGACTGAATGATCCATGTCACCAACACTGAATGATCCATGTCACCAAGACTGAATGATCCACGTCACCAAGACTGAATGACCCACGTCACCAAGACTGAATGATCCACGTCACCAGACTAAATGATCAATGTCACCAAGACTGAATGATCCACGTCACCTAGACTGAATGATCAATGTCACCAAGACTGAATGATCCACGTCACCAAGACTGAATGATCAATGTCACCAAGACTGAATGATCCACGTCACCTAGACTGAATGATCCACGTCACCAAGACTGAATGATCAATGTTACCAAGACTGAATGATCCACGTCACCAAGACTGAATGATCCATGTCACCAAGACTGAATGATCCACGTCACTAACTGAATGATCCACATTCTGTGCCAACTAACCAAGTTATCGCGCCGCTGCTGCTTCTATCTCCAGTCTGAGAATATGCTGGGCACCGAAATGCTACACTTGCCAGATTACCTAGCCACAAAACCCGAACCGCTGCGCTGTCCGCAGTATGTAGCACCATCCGTGGAGACTGACCCTATATTGATGAAAGGCCCTATATTGGTGAATGGCCCTATATTGGTGAAAGGCCCTACATTGGTGAATGGCCCTATATTGGTGAAAAGCCCTATATTCGTGAAAGGCCCTACACTAGTGAAAAGCCCTATAGTGGTGAAAGGGCCTATAGTGGTGAAAAGCCATATATCGGAGAAAGGCCCTATATTGGTGAAAAGCCATATATCGGAGAAAGGCCCTATATTGGTGAAAGGCCCTATATTGGTGAAAGGCCCTATATTGGTGAAAGGCCCTATATCTTGGTGGAAAGGCCATATATCTTGGTGAAAAGGCCCTATATTGGTGAAAGGCCCTATATTGGTGAAAGGCCCTATATTGGTGAAAGGCCCTATATTCGTGAAAGGCCCTATATTGGTGAAAGACCATATATTGGTGAAAGGCCCTATATTGGTGAAAGGCCCTATATTCGTGAAAGGCCCTATATTCGTGAAAGGCCCTATATTGGTGAAAGGCACTATATATTGCTGAAAGCTCCCACTTTTGTTAGTATCTCCATTAACCTTGAATGCCTTAGAGTTGATGAATGTCGATGACTTCCTGTGAGGTACTCTGGTGTTAGAGAGTTCTTACATTGCTGGGTACACAAACCAAACATAATGAAATTAAAACTTATTATCGCCGCTCCATTTATCATTGAAAATCATAACAGGACAACGAAATTCAAGTCCACGTCTAGCTTGAAATGTAAAATTAGAAAGAAATCAAGTAAAGGCTTACTCATAATTCATACTTTGAACAAACAAAAAATAAAAGAATAAAAGAATTTGGCTATGTAACAAGAGAGAAACAACTAAACACAAACAACGCATCTATCAACAAACCCAAACGATGTCCCCCAGGAAAGATATTGAGACGGACTACTAAAAACACTTGAAAATTTGACAGCAGAAGTGGCCAACCAAAGCATAAAAAAGGCAATTGTCTCTCCCCTTGATGCTGTAATTTATCAATCCTTCCATCGTCTGAAGTATTGTCGATATCTGCAAAGTCGTCTCTTGTATGAATTTTACTAGGTTTTCCTTTTTGGTTGAAGTTCTTGCAGGGCACCATATAGTTTTGCATGTGATGTTGTATCTATAGGTTTTTCCTTTTTGGTTGAAGTTCTTGCAGGGCACCATATAGTTTTGCATGTGATGTTTGTATCTATAGGTTTTCCTTTTTGGTTGAAGTTCTTGCAGGGCACCATATAGTTTTTGCATGTGATGTTGTATCTATAGGTTTTCCTTTTTGGTTGAAGTTCTTGCAGGGCACCATATAGTTTTGCATGTGATGTTGTATCTATAGGTTTTCCTTTTTGGTTGAAGTTCTTGCAGGGCACCATATAGTTTTGCATGTGATGTTGTATCTATAGGTTTTCCTTTTTGGTTGAAGTTCTTGCAGGGCACCATATAGTTTTGCATGTGATGTTGTATCTATAGGTTTTCCTTTTTTGGTTGAAGTTCTTGCAGGGCACCATATAGTTTTGCATGTGATGTTGTATCTATAGGTTTCCTTTTTGGTTGAAGTTCTTGCAGGGCACCATATAGTTTTGCATGTGATTTTGTATCTATAGGTTTTCCTTTTTGGTTGAAGTTCTTGCAGGGCACCATATAGTTTTGCATGTGATGTTGTATCTATAGGTTTTCCTTTTTGTTGAAGTTCTTGCAGGGCACCATATAGTTTTGCATGTGATGTTGTATCTATAGGTTTTCCTTTTGGTTGAAGTTCTTGCAGGGCACCATATAGTTTTGCATGTGATGTTGTATCTATAGGTTTTCCTTTTTGGTTGAAGTTCTTGCAGGGCACCATATAGTTTTGCATGTGATGTTGTATCTATAGGTTTTCCTTTTTGGTTGAAGTTCTTGCAGGGCACCATATAGTTTTGCATGTGATGTTGTATCTATAGTTTTCCTTTTTTGGTTGAAGTTCTTGCAGGGCACCATATAGTTTTTGCATGTGATGTTGTATCTATAGGTTTTCCTTAGTGTACTATATTCAAAACAGTTATCAAGTATATGTTTATCAGTTTGGGGCGCCTGCCCACATGTACATGTGGCTGAGGTTCCAATCTAGAATTTGTATACATGTGACCATGGAGTCGATTGTGTCCTGCTCTGGAGCGTTTAACTTTTTCCCTACGGTAGCTCTTTATCAGTGAAACGGAAGCGATCTCAGAAACAAACAAAAAATCATGGTTTTAAGAATCAATCTACATATTTATATTTATCTAACATATAACATATTTTATATTAAGCTTTAGATAATTGAACAAGGTATTAGATTTCGCCAATACCAAGATGATACAAGACTTGTACAAGAAAACGGTTTGATGACGGTTCACACTAATTAATTTGAGAGTGACGCACTGTGCGGCGAAACGTACGTAAAGAGCTAATGATAACGTGTTTCCTGTCTATGTTATATAATAGAAGACATCTTGATTTGTAGCGACAATGTAATAAAATGAGAAAGGAAAGTATAAGGAAAATAAGAAAGTTAAAATAATATTTATTGCAATTTGCACTGAATGAACACGCTCCCACGGCCTCTTCAACGAACGGACAAATGTTGGCACTACACAATTACAAAAGGTTAAATTCAAAATCGTTTGACTTTTTTTTTACGTCTGTTGTCATTTCGTGTCTCTCGATGTTCTAGGCGTTAGCTGCCGAGAGTGGAAACCCTGCTTTGGGTATAGAATCAGTAGTTAACTAAGCATTGTTGTGATACATCATGCCCCATAGTTGTAATACATCATGTCCGGTAGTTGTGATACATCATGTCCCATAGTTGTGATACATCATGTCCCATAGTTGTGACACGTCATGTCCCTCAAAGTTGTGATACTCTATGTCCCATAAAGTTGTGACACTCTATGTATCTCATAGTTGAGACACGTTATGTCTCTTATAGTTGTGACATGCAATGCCCCTCACAGTTGTGACATGCAATGCCCCTCACAGTTGTGACGCGTCATGTCCCTCACAGTTGTGACACTCTATATCCCTCACAGTTGTGACACTCTATATCCCTCACAGTTGTGACACTATGTCCCATATTGCCGTGAAACTCTATGTCTCTCACAGTAGTGACGCGTCATATCCCTCACAGTTGTGACACTCTATATCCCTCACAGTTGTGACACTCTATGTCTCCCATAGTCGTGACGCGTTATGTCCTACATAGATGAGACATGCAATGCCCCTCACAGTTGTGACGCGTCATGCCCCTCACAGTTGTGACACTCTATATCCCTCACAGTTGTGACACTCTATATCCCTCACAGTTGTGATACTCTATATCCCACATAATTGTGACACTATATATCCCTCACAGTTGTGACGCGTCATGCCCTCACAGTTGTGACACTCTATATCCCTCACAGCTGTGACACTCTATATCCCTCACAGTTGTGATACTCTATATCCCACATAATTGTGACACGTTATATCTCTCACAGTTGTGACACTCTTTATCCCTCACAGTTGTGACCCTCTATGTCCCAAACAGTTGTGATACTCTATATCCCACATAATTGTGATACTTTATATCTCTCACAGTTGTGACACTCTTTATCCCTCACAGTTGTGACCCTCTATGTCCCAAACAGTTGTGACACTCTATGTCCCTCATAGTTGTGACCCTCTATATCCCAAACAGTCGTGACACTCTATATCCCAAACAGTTGTGACACTCTATATCCCAAACAGTTGTGACACTCTATATCCCAAACAGTTGTGACACTCTATATCCCTCACAGTTGTGACACTCTATGTCCCTCACAGTTGTGACACTCTATACCCCACATAGTTGTGATACTATGTCTGTCCCTCACAGTTGTGACACGTTATGTTACACTCTAGGGAAGTAACGCATATACTATAATAAGTAGAGTTGGAGCCCATAGTACAAAGGGGAGATAAGAATGGACTATTGGAGTCCAAAGTCTGAGTTTAGGTAAATGAACGTCGAGATTGAAGGAATTCACAAAGTAAATGGAACGAAGATATTGAAACAAGTTCACGTGTTAAACAAGGAAAAGCGTTGCGGGAGATCGCGACAGCCTTAGTCCAACTATTAAATCAACACTGCCATCCAAGAAAGACGTAGAAAGATAGTGAGTTTCGAACTCCTAGCAAACGAACCTGAAGAACCCACGGTAGTTACAGTAAGAATGAAATAATTTATTGGACCAAGCTTGTCACATGTGGTAATAACAACTAGATGAAAGTCCACCCCGGACTGTGATGGTACTTAGTTACTTGAGAAATTAGTGTACAGAATGACTGCTGGCAGTCAATAGATATTGCTGTGTGTGATTCTGGAGCATGGTTTACGCTATTAAATGTTTTTACTGTCATCTTCTGCTTCTTCTTCTACATTTCAGCTCCCTGTGGAGCATATGTCTTCAACAAACACTTTCCAAGTTGTTCTGTTTCTTGCCATTCTTTTAAGATCATTCCATGTCTTCCCCATCATCTTCATCTCTGCTTCTGTCAGTCTTCTCCAAGAATTGCTTGGTCTTCCTCTTCGTCTTTTTCCCTGGGGATTCCAAAAAAGAGCTTGTTGTGTAATACTCTCAGTTGTCTTCCGCAGTGTGCGTCCTATCCAGCGCCATCGTCTTCGCTGCATCTCTTTATCCACTTGTATTTGACTGGCCATCATCATCAAGTACCGGGCCTGCTGGCGTAGGTGATCATGTCTCTCCACAACTTTCGATCTGGACAGCTATTTATCATTTCTGTTGTTGACCTTCTGCCAAGCCATTCTCTTAAGCTGTCTGTTATTTTTTCTCTTTGCTTCCCTCTATCTCTTCGTCCCTCAATTTTTCCAGTTGTTACAATATATTCCAGTTGTTCTCTTCTCATTACATGGCCAAAAAATGATGATTGTTTCTTCCTAATGTTGGAAATTAGCTCTCTTTTTGCTTTGACCTCTCTCAGAACATCTTCATTACTCTCCTTAGCTGGCCATGGTACTCTCAGCATTCTTCTGTAAAACCCCATTTCTACAGACTCCAGTGATTTTCTTGTCTGTTGTCCTATTGTCCATGATTCGCATCCATATGTTAAGACTGGCTCTACATACATTTAAGAACTCTTTTTCTTGTTTCTATTGTCAAAAATGGATTGCATAGTATCTTCCTCATTTTTTGGATAGCTGCTTTTGCCTAAGCCATTCTGCATCTCACCTCTTTTGTACATCTTCCATCTGAGGTTAACAAAGTTCCCAATATTTAAATTCATTTGCCTGTTTTAATATTGTTCCACTTGTCTTTATTTTGCACTGCGGTGATGTCTTTTTCTTCAAAGCTATTGACTGGTACATTCACATAATTCTATGTTAATGATTTTGTCCTGCCATTTCTATCCTTTTATTTTGCGTAAGCATTCGTTAATGAAAGTCTGTATCTTCATGTTTGTCAATTTTGCTGTTCTCTATGTTTCACAGCCATATAATAGGACTGACTTAACATTGGAGTTGAAAATGTTTATTTTTGTATTTAACCTAATTTCTTTGGACTTCCATATGCAACAAAAGCTGCTCTTGCCTTTGATATCCTTATTTTGGTATCATTGGCAACTTATATCTCACCTGATTTGGCGAATTATGTCCCAATTGATGTGGCAAGTTATGTCCCAATTGATGTGACTAATTATGTCCCAGTTGATGTGGCGAGTTATGTCCCAAATGATGTGGCACGCTATGTCCCAACTGATGTGGCACGTTATGTCCCAATTGATGTGACAATTATTTTCCTGCCAGAACTCACATGCGCATTGGCGTGGATAAGTTAAGATCCATATGCCAAGTCAAGCATTAGCTAAACAGCACACAATATCCATTCATACAATGTTTCCCAGCATGCATGATAGTGTTCTCTATGTTGAAATGTTTTTTTATAAATCATTAACAACGCGCCTGTTTGCAAATAAAAATAGTATATACTTTAAAAAAAAAAAAAAAAGTATAACACCTTTAGAACCATTAAAAGAACTTGGATAATTTTTATTTCAATTTTCAGTTCTTTATTTTTTGTAATTAACTAATTATTTGTGTGTGTGTGTGTGTGGGGGGGGGGGGGGGTGGGGTGGGGTGTTCCTAGGATCTATGATTCTATTGGTCGTCAGGAGGGGAGGTCTATGAGATATGATTATATTGGTCGTCAGGAGGGGAGGTCTAGGACCTATGGTTCTATTGGTCGCCAGGAGGGGAGGTCTCTGATCTATAGTTCTATTGGTCGTCAGGAGGGGAGGTCTATGATCTCTGGTTCTATTGGTCGTCAGGAGTGGAGGTCTATGATCTATGGTTCTAATGGTCGTCAGGAGTGGAGGTCTATGATCTATGGTTCTATTGGTCGTCAGGAGGGGAGATCTAGGACCTATGGTTCTATTGGTCGGCAGGAGGGGAGGTCTCTGATCTATAGTTCTATTGGTCGTCAGGAGGGAGGTCTATGATCTATGGTTCTATTGGTCGTCAGGAGGGGAGGTCTAGGACCTATGGTTCTATTGGTCGCCAGGAGTGGAGGTCTAGGACCTATAGTTCTATTGGTCGCCAGGAGTGGAGGTCTATGATCTCTGGTTCTATTGGTCGTCAGGATTGGAGGTCTATGATCTCTGGTTCTATTGGTCGTCAGGAGTGGAGGTCTATGATCTATGGTTCTATTGGTCGTCAGGAGGGGAGGTCTAGAAACTATGGTTCTATTGGTCGTCAGGATGGACGGTCTATGATCTATGGTTCTATTGGTCGTCAGGATGGACGGTCTATGGTCTATGGTTCTATTGGTCGTCAGGATGGACGGTCTATGATCTATGGTTCTATTGGTCGTCAGAAGATGTCGTTTTAAAACAACTAAAAATGAAAAGAGAACTACTAAACACAATTAGAACAAGACAAATTAAATGTTTTGGGCATGTTAAAAGACACAACAGCCTAATAAAAGTAATATTGGAAGGAAAATACAAGGTAAAAGAGGCAGAGGCAGTCCAAGACTAACATCGACGAGTGACATCAAAAGATGGACAAGTCAACCTACGACATCTGCACCATCAAAGCAAGAGACAAAGTGGAATGGTGCTCCATGGTAGCCAACTTTCGATGCGGAGACGGCATGACGATGATGTATCCGGATGCACCAGGCCCTGCGGCGACCTCCTGATTTCCGTCGCTCTCTGGCGCTGCTTGTGACAAAGAAAGTAAAGTACACCAGACTAGCAAGCTCTTACTGCTTGTTTTTGTTTGGCTTACGTCCCCCTTGAGGGGTTAAGGCAAGTATCTCTGTCAGACGTGTAGGTAAGGTCGAGAAGCAAGTGTGAGCGCAACACGGGTGGGCGTCATACACTGCTGCCGTTTTGACTGTGGTTGAATACATAACTGAATATTGATTTTATGGTATTTACCCATTCGCTATAGTCGGCTCTGGGGGAACGAAGAGAAAAGGGGGGGGGTGAGAAGAGAAGGAAGAAGGGAGGGAAAGAAGGAAGGAAGAGAGAGGGAGGGAGGGAAGAAGGAAGGAGGGAAGGAAGGAAGGGAGGGAGGTAGGGAGGGAGGAGAAAGAAAGAAATAAAGAAGAAGGAAGGAAGGGAGGGAGAAGAAAGAAAGACGGAAGGAAAGAAAGAAATGAAAAGAAAATGAAGGAAAGAAGGAAGGAAAGGAGTAAAGGAAGGAAGGAGGAAGGAAGGAAGGGAGGAAGGGAAGGAAGGAAGGAAGGAAGGGGAAGGAAGGAAGGAAGGAAGGAAGGAAGAAGGAAGGAAGGAAGGAAGGAAGGGAAGGAAGGAAGGAAGGAAGGAAGGAAGGAAGGAAGAAGGAAGGAAGGAAGGAAGGAAGGAAGGAAAGGAGGAAGGAGGAAGGAAGGAAGGAGGTGGGGATGGAGGAGAAAGAAGAAAGAAAGAAAGAAATAAAAAAGAAAGAAGAAGAAGGAAGGAAGGAAGGAAGAAGGAAGGAAGGGAGGGAGGGAGAAGAAAGAAAGACGGAAGGAAAGAAAGAAGAAATAAGAAATGAAAAATAAAAGGAAGGAAAGAAGGAAGGTAGGAAGTAAAGGAAGAAGGAAGGAAGGAAGGAAGGAGGAAGGAAGGAAGGAAGGAAGGAAGGAAGGAAGGAAGGAAGGAAGGAAGGAAGGAAGAAGGAAGGAAGGAAGGAGGGAGGAAGAAGGAAGGAAGGAGGAAGGAAGGAAGGAAGGAAGGAAGGAAGGAAGGAAGGAAGGAAGGAAGGACCCAGCAATGGCCAGTGAAGTAGTGCATAGAATACATGTCATAGCCAATATTTTTACCATCGGCACATATCTGGGCAATGTGGTCAGCATTACGACAATGTCGCCTTAATAAATTTTCCTCGGTAAATTTCCGTTAGGCGTTGAGTGAATCTTGAAGCCGCGGATTGACCTGATTAGACCAGAGTCCCTGTTCTTCGGTGGTGCAGTTTACTAGCCGAGGCTGTGCGAGAGAACAACACGGCATACAATCAATCTATCGGGAGTTTAAAAACACAGACCAGCTGTTCCGACAATACGTTACTAATAGCGTCGTCTATCACAAATAACGTCTGCCCACATGCCCGAGGAAACAGTCCGCTCCTTCCTAACCCTATCGACCTGACACTAGTCACAATAACAAATGTCCCCCGTCACGTTGGGGGGAAAAGACAGTTGCACAGCACAGATCCCAGCCTGTGACGTCAATGCACTGCCCTGAATTGCGCACGCACGCATACCACACACACACACGCGCGCACACATACACACAAATACGAAAAACATAATACGAGCCACAACCCAACAGGTCACGCGATGTGTTCCCGTCCCACATTCATAATTATGACTGTATCCGGAATGTAGAAGCCGTTATATTACATCACCTCTGGGAATACATATAAGTCGGCGTGAATTTAAAGGGGAGTTAAGAAAAACAGAAATGCAAGGTTGCAGCAAAAACTGGGAAGCCATACATCTGCAAAGCATCCATAAAACTCGCATTTTTTAAAAAATTAAAAAAAACACAAATAATTATTAAAAGAACCATTGAATGAAGACAACTTGACTGCACGGTTACAGTAACATGTTTTAAAAAAAAAAATGTAAGTCTGCGAAGCCACAGCTGTTGTTGTTGTTGTTATAATGGATCCAGTGTGTTTATAATGGACACTAAACACCGAGGCTACAGTAAACGTGATTAAGAATACTAAAAACCGAGGCTACAGTAAACGTGGGTAAAGAACACTAAACACCGAGGCTACAGTAAACGTGAGTAAAGAACACTAAACACCGAGGCTACAGTAAACGTGGGTAAAGAACACTAAACAACGAGGCTACAGTAAGCGTGGGTAAAGAACACTAAACATAGATGCTACAGTAAACGTGGGTAAAGAACACTAAACACCGAGGCTACAGTAAACGTGAGTAAAGAACACTAAACACCGAGGCTACAGTAAACGTGAGTAAAGAACACTAAACACCGAGGCTACAGTAAACGTGAGTAAAGAACACTAAACACCGGGCTACAGTAAACTTGGTAAAGAGAACTAAACAGCGATGCTACAGTAAACATGCGAGTAAAGTTAATAGGTAAAACTGAAGTAAGAAATCTAAAGCAACAATAGAAATAGCAATAGAAAGTTTAATAGAGTGCCAAAATACAATTAACGTGGAATTATGAGGAAAAAAAAGTGTAAGAAATAGTGTAAAACAATTTCCGCAGATTCAACGTAAAGGTAAAGGTAAAGTACTAGACTTGAACCGGCGTCTTAGCACGCGAGTTTACACCCATATGTTGCTCGGCCGCCTATCCAGAAATGTTCGGATATTATGTATAGTGTCGCCTCAAGCATCGAAACTCAGATGCGAAGCGACATTCCTCACCTTCCCAGGGTAATGCCCTGGTACCCATTTCTGCCACGGCTGGGTCGACCGTAGGGGTATTTTTTTTTTTTTCAACCACGAGTACAATTTCACACTGCTCCCAGCGGGAATCGAACACGGGTTGTCCGAACGTCGGTAGTCCAGTCGGGTGGTTTTCCCAACTAGGCTACCGAGGCCCCTAGATTCAACGTATATTGTTTTGCTAATCGAATATAGATTGTGTATCAAGTCCAATAGACTCTACCATCTATTCTCCGTCTTCTTAGTTGGCTCATACTTTCTTTATTTTACCTTAGATCCACTGAGTCAGTCAGATGATGTGTGACGCTGATGTTGCGCAACTTTTCCACTGGCTATCTACAATCGGAGATACTTGAGACAAAGTGTCAATTTTTCGGACAAGCCCGGCAGACAAAGTTAAAAAGGCAAGCAACATAGCCACAGTACAGACTACAACAACTTTGACACAAACAACAACGACAGCTCCCACACAAAACAACAACTCCCATACAAACAACAACAAAAGCTCCCACACAAAACAACAATTCCCCACAACAACAACGACGCTCCTGCATACAAAAACAATTCCCACACAAACAACAACACCAACTTTCACAAACAACAACAACAACGGCTGCTTCCACACAAACAACAAAACCTCCCATACAAACACCACCAACTCCCACACAAACAACATGAACCCATCACTCACCGACTGTGTGCGGCCCATCGTCTCCGTTTGTATTACTCGGCTCCGTCTTGACCTGGTTACTCTTGGTGAACGCCTGTTTCCGAGATTCGACCACGTCCGGCATGACTGCATCTATCAGAGATAACGACTCCATCGTACGTTCTGACCCATCCTGAAGACAAGGCACAAACGTAAGAGCGCAAGTCACAACATAAAGGTACGTTGTCCTCGGTGCACGCACGCCCCAGGGAGGAAATCATTACAAGTAAACAAACGGCACGCACTATAAAGTACACAAGAATTATTTCTCGTATATCCTCTTTCCTCCTGCAGAGTTGCGTTGCGTCCTCATTTTCATCTTGAGCTTCACTTATTTTGTCTTCCTCTCGCTTTTAATTGAAACTTTTTCCGTAGCCCTAGATTTTCCTTGACCTTCATGTAAGGCAACAGTCAACCTCCGTCAACTCCCTATCTCACTAGAATCGTCACTCGTAGATAGGTAGTCTTTAACATTAGCAAGTCGTTTTTCCTGTAGTCAGGTAGTCTTTAACATTAGCAAGTCGTTTTTCCTGTAGTCAGTAGTCTTTAACATTAGCAAGTCGTTTTTACTGTAGTCAGGTAGTATTTACATTAGCAAGTCGTTTTTTACTGTAGTCAGGTAGTCTTTAACATTAGCAAATCGTTTTTCCTGTAGTCAGGTAGTCTTTAACATTAGCAAGTCGTTTTTCCTGTAGTCAGGTAGTATTTAACATTAGCAAGTCGTTTTTACTGTAGTCAGGTAGTCTTTACATTAGCAAATCGTTTTTCCTGTAGTCAGGTAGTCTTTAACATTAGCAAGTCGTTTTTACTGTAGTCAGGTAGTATTTAACATTAGCAAGTCGTTTTTTTACTGTGGTAAGGTAGTCTCTTTAACATTTGCAAGTCGTTTTTACTGTAGGCAGGTATCTTTCACATTAGCAAGTCGTTTTTTTCTGTAGGCAAGTAGTCTTTACCATTAACAAGTCGTTTTTACTGTAGGCAGGTAGTCTTTCGCATCAACAAGTAGTCTTTCCTGTATGTAGGTAGTCTTTTCCACAGGAATTAGTCTTTCACATTAGCAAGCAGTCTTCCTGTTGGCAGGTAATCTTTCTCATGGGCAAGTATCTTTCTCATAGGCAAGTAGTATTTTCCGAAGGCAAGTAGTGTTTTAAAAATAAATAAATAAAGGATAATAGACAACCCATTGTTCTTTTTTTTCTTTCTGATGTTAACTACTTGTGGATTTTTTCCTACTGTTGTAAACATACACCTTTTGCCCAGAAATGTTTCGTTGATCCATCGCATCGGAAAGTTTCCGTTCACAAAAATATTCATTTATACATTATTTTATCCTAGTCTTTCCCACCAGGATTATATAAAGTTTCCCATTGCCAACGTGGCTTGTGAAACTGACAGGAATATCATACTTCTCATGTATAGACTTTTGAGTTGCATTTTTCTTACCATAAACTGAACGAAACATACAGTTTCATTAAGGAACATAGTAACAGGATCAAAACTGAGAATAACAAAGTGTTGCATGCACTCAACACGGTGCAGAAACGTGGCCACTAAAAACAGAGAACAGAAACAAAACAAAATTAAAGCCCATGAAATGTGCATTTGTTGATGAATTAGGAGGTACATAGACGGCTAGTTTTTATTTTTTTACAAGTAGTTTTTAAAAAGCTGAAAATGAAGATAGAACTATTTACATAAATTGTTTATGTAGAGGTTTGGACAAATGTTTCCAGGAACATTGGTTGGCAACCGAGAAACATGGTCTAGATGATAAGAACGTGGTATGGGTCTTATCTTGTACAGAAGTGACCAGATAAACTTGCATTGGACAGTCATAGGGGACACACAAATCTATACACACCCCCCTCCCCTACCCCGGTGATAAAATTGGTAGTGAAAACTGAATTGGTCCAAAAGCTCATCAGGAAGAAAGATGCTTGGGCAAAAAAAAAATCGTCCATCCACCCATCTACCTACCTACCTACCTACATACCTACTACATACCTACCTACCTATCTCTTTTGTACTCTAAACTACAACAAATCTGGCACTCGATACTCAGAACTTTGATAACAGTTGGCTAGACAAACTAGTCTTCAGATATCTCGTACAGATTAACAACTAGTCTTCAGATATCTCGTACAGATTAACAAACTAGTCTTCAGATATCTCGTACAGATTAACAAACTAGTCTTCAGATATCTCGTACCAGATTAACAAACTAGTCTTCAGATATCTCGTACAGATTAACAAACTAACCTTCAGATATCTGGTACAGATTAACAAACTAACCTTCAGATATCTCGTACAGATTAACAAACTAACCTTCAGATATCTCGTACAGATTAACAAACTAACCTTCAGATATCTCGTACAGATTAACAACTAACCTTCAGATATCTCGTGCAGATTAACAAACTACCTTCAGATATCTTGTACAGATTAACAAACTAACCTTCAGATATCTCGTACAGATTAACAAACTAGCCTTCAGATATCTCGTACAGATTAACAAACTAGCCTTCAGATATCTCGTACAGATTAACAAACTAACCTTCAGATATCTCGTACAGATTAACAAACTAACCTTCAGATATCTCGTACAGATTAACAAACTAGCCTTCGATATTTCGTACAGATTAACAAACTAACCTTCAGATATCTCGTACAGATTAACAAACTAGCCTTCAGATATCTGGTACAGATTAACAAACTAACCTTCATATATCTGGTACAGATTAAAAATCTAACCTTCAGATATTTGTGGTAGATTAGAAAATTAACGTAAGTATCCTAAGGGAACTCAAATAAGCACAAGACTTGCTGATGAATCTAATTGTTCACAGTACTTTGTAATGATATTATATTTATCTGGGACTAAAACTATGATCATAAACAAGGATAATTCTCAAACCTACAAGTGGATATCAAAGTTGAAGGAATAGACCTGGAGACAGTTCAGAGCTAGAACTACTTGGGACATAGTATAACCACTGATGAAAAATGTACAACTGAAATGAACAAAGAATGTAAATGGCAAAATTAATGTTAATGCATGAAAATATACTAACATCAAAATAATAACCCAGGGCTAAAACTAAGAATATCAAAATGTTATATCTTCTCAAAGAGAATACGATAGGGGACAGTGCGTTTTGGGCAAAGCTTATCTCCATATTATTGGTCCAGAGATAGCCAACAAGCTAACATTTCATTACATCCTCGTTAGGACACAGCAGAAGGAAGACACGATCTCTCATACTCGCACGTGGAACGTTAGAACCATGTGTCCTGGATTAAATAACGCCAACCTCACGAATGTAGAAAACATCAGGAAAACAGCCCTCATGGACATGGAGCTGCAGAGACTACATGTTGATATTGCAGCCCTTCAGGAAACAAGCTTGCAGACTGTGGTTCAGTCAAGGAAAAAAAATTACACCTTTTTCTAGCAGGGGATAAAGCCTGAGCAGCCTCGCTTACATGGAGTGGGTTTTGCTGTGCATAATAAGCTCATACATTCTATCTTCTTCTTCTTCTTCTTCTTCTTCTTCTTCTCTCTTTCAATGATACCTAAAAGGTGTCGTGGTTTATATCTTTGTCGTTCTTGTGCTGCTCGAATTGTCTGAACTAGTGATTTCCCTTTGTTGTTATATGTCTCTGTCACTGCATCTATCCATCTTCTTCTGGTCTTCCTCTTGGTCTTTTTCCATGCATTCTCAAGAAGAACGCCCTTGATGGTGATTGGCGAGGATTCATTTTGACCAGGTGGCCAAACCATTTAAATTGCTGTTGTTACATTCTATATACACCCCAAATGGTAAGGTGGCTGTGCCATGTAAGAAGAATGGTAAACAATCGAATTCCCAAACAAATATTTGTAAGGCGACACTTTACGGACGTAAAGAGACCAAAGGGCAGACCAGTGCTTAGATATAAGGATGTTTGCAGGACTTCCTTGAGGGAATTTTCTATAAGTGAAAGGAACTGGGAAAATGTGGCTGCGGATCTTCTCAACATTCCTACATGATGCAGAAACATGGTCGTGAGAGAAGAAAACAGATAAGAAAATAAGATTTTGAACTGTGGATTTATAGAATAGGAATCATCATCATCAAGTACCGGGCCTACTGGCGTAGGTGATCATGTCTCTCCACAACTTCGATCTCGACAGTTCTATATCATGTCTGTCGTTGACCTTCTGCAAGCCATTCTCTTAAGCAGTCTAGTATTTTCTCTCTTTGCTTCCCTCTATCTCTTCGTCCCTCAATTTTTCCAGTTGTTACAATATATTCAGTTGTTCTCTTCTCATTACATGGCCAAAAAATGATGATTGTTTCTTCCTAATATTGGAATTTAGCTCTCTTTTTGCTTTGGCCTCTTTCAGAACATTTTCATTACTCTTCTTAGCTGTCCATGGTATTCTCAACATTCTCCTGTAAAACCACATTTCTATAGACTCCAGTGATTTTCTTGTCTGCTGTCTTATTGTCCATGATTCACATCTATATGTTAAGACTGGCCTACATAACATTTAAGAATTCTTTTTCTTGTTTTCTATTGTCAAAAAATGGATTGCCCAGTATTTTCCTCATTTTCTGGAAAGCTGCTTTTCCTGAGCCATTCTACATCTCACCTCTTTTGTACATCTTCCCGTCTGAGGTTAACAAAAGTTCCCAATATTAATTCATTGACCTGTTTTAATATTGTTCCACTTGTCTTTATTTTTGCACTGAGGTGATGTTTTTTTCTTTGTTGTTACCATTACCTCTGTCTTTTTGCTATTAAGGCTGAGTCCTTTATTTTTGCTTTCTTTGACTATAATGTCCAACATTTCTTGTACTCATTTTCACTCTTAGCGATTAAGACTGTATCATCAGCATACCTTAGATTATTTTATTATGACCTCCAATTGTTATTCCAGGCATGCCCCTGAAATAGGAATAATTGGATGGAAAGAAAAAAAACAAAACGATGAAGTCTTACAAGAACTAAAAGTGAAAAGAGAACTACTAAAGACAATTCAAACAAGACAAATGAGGTTTTTTTGGGCACGTTGAAAACACAGCAGGTTGCTAAAAGTAATCTTGGATGGGAAATACAAGGTAAAAGAGGCAGAGTCGGACCCAGACTAACATGGACGAGTAACATCAAAAGATGAACAAGTCAGCCTACGACAACCTGCAATATCAAAGCAAGAGACAGAGCGGAATGGCGCTCCATGGTAGTCAACCTTCGATGGGATGCGGAGACGGCACTCACTGATGAAGATGATTAATTTTGCTCAACTGTTTAGAACTATAATCCGAATATGATTATTCTGTGATACACTCACGGCCGTTTATAACAACTTATATCTTCATTTTTAATATAACATTTGTCGTTGAAATAACTATTTCCTACCAGCAATCAATCCTCGAAACTGTATTTTATTAAAATCATTTGTCTATAAATCATTTATTTCTTTTTTTTTTTTTTTTTTTTTTTACTTTCTTCACGTTCTCTTGTACCCGTTCGGGTGCCAAGCTATAAGTCGCTAACGCAAACAAATTAATTAAGCCTAGATATTTATGTTTAATATGAAATGTTACAAACTGGAACCACTTCCTTAAAATATCAATTATAAGAATAAGTGGAATGTAGTTAAAGACGTAGGACATGATATAAAGTATCTACAAATGTAACAAACTACCGCTATGATGTTAAAACAAGCAGGTGGAGTATATCAAAGACAACTAACACATTTGAGTCATATCAAACGTCAGCAGCATTGTAAGATGACTACACAGAAGGAATAGCTGCTGGGAAGCGGAAAGACCTAAACGATTGCCAAGGCATCAAATTCTCCTTAGAGAATGCACTTACAGATCACACAACATAATTCAACGAGTAGTGTCAGACTGACATGTTCAAACGCGCCGTCCTAGACCCAGAGGGTGGGGATCCTTTTATTTTCTGAGGGCCAGCTACCATAACCTAATGAAGTCATAATGTAAATTACCTCATTTACATCTTACAATCGTTGTAATGTAAAATCGTATCAGTGATGGAGAGTGGAATGAAAGAAGAGGGGTAAGACAGGAAAAGGAAAGGAGAGGGGTGAGAAAAAAGGGGGGGGGGCAATTCAACAATAAATAGAAACCTTACCGGTTAGGGTTTGCTGCATTTATGATTAACTTTTTATTAATTAATTTTTTTAGCTCAATGAATGGAGTGTTAATTTATTTTCAAATCAAGCACAGGGCCGGTCAAACAGCTTGACGGGCCGATTATGGCCCGCGGCCGTAGGTTGCTCACCTCTGCCCTAGACTTCAACCGGCTACTGCACAGTGATTATGATTGAAAGGAAATGGCAACCGACTCAAAGATGACCATTTTGGGAATCCCTGTCTAAAGGTCTGAGGTCAAGAATATCCAAGCATTGCGAAAGGTTTGTACGCACTCTTCTCTAACATTCGTTCCTTTGATAAGGTCCCTGGGTCTCCTTTTTTTGCCATCCAGCAATAAACTGAAGCAAGGGAGAAAAATGTAGTGCGTTGCACAAGTCCTGCTATTTAAATAACAGAAGAATGATCTCCCCTTGGCAGTAATAATATCAACGCATTCATGATATGCTAATAGCTTTGTATTGACAGGATGATTAGAGAATATAATAATAACATAAAAATGTGTTGATTCGGTAATTCGTACAATCGTATAATTGTATGCTGATGTTTCGTGGATTCAGCAATGAACGCCATAATTGACATCATTATCATGAGACATATCTCGAGGCACTGACGATTTCTTCTATCTTGTCTTCTGTTTCTCATGAAAGGGGCGCTCGTTGAACTGAAACCACAGCCAGTAGCAGCAAATTGGTCTTTCAGTCTGAAACATCCACTTCGTCAAAGCATTGGCCTTCCCTCTTAGATTTCCTGACTATATGTGTCTTATGTCCTAGTATTTTCTATTTACTTCCTCTTGTACATATTTCGTGTCAGAGAGGCACAAAATCCTGGTCTGGAGTTTATGGCAGCTTTAAAACCAATTGTCAATTGATGCTGTTGCAGCATTTCTCTGATGTCTGTCCCATCTTACTCTAGGTCCTCCCTCTTGCTCTTCTCCATTCTCTTCTTTTGATATATGCTTTGTATGGTAAAGAATATACTAGGAAGAAACAATCATCAATTTTAGCCATGTAATGAAAATGGAACAACTGGAATATATTTTAGCAACAGGGAGAATTGAGGTCCGAAGAGATAGAAGGAAGCAAGGAGAAATATACCAGACAGCTTAAAGAGAATGGCTTGGCAGAAGATCAACAATAGAAGCGATAAACAACTGTCGAGATCGAAAGTTGTGGAGAGACATGGTCACCTACGCCAGCAGGTATGGTACTTGGTGATGATGATGGTGGCAAAGAACCGTAAGGTATTATTTCTAGACGGGAAACCATTTTATTTATAGTTTAGGATTGGTACAATGACAATGTTTATAACTGACTCTTCTGGTCACTAGAAGCGCTTTCTCTCGGACATCGCATCTCAGTGTAACTAGACAACTACCCACATGACTCCTGGCCACACAGATGGCTCTGCTACAACGCCACCAGAAATGGAGGAGGATGTGTGTTCTTGAGGCTGAATAACCAGGAAGAGATCACCAAATCAATAGCTACTTGGAAATTCTCAAACAACTATAAAGCAGAAACTGAAGCCATCAAGACGCTGCAAAATTGCTATCCAACACAAAATAACTTGCACAAGAAGTGGTGATACTGACTGATTCACGGTCAGTCCTAACAGCTCTAAAATCCCACAGGAACAGTGAGCTCGATGACTTGAGAACAACCCTGAACCAACTATGCAATAACTTCCAGAGAGTGGTCTCCAGTGGGTACCATCACACTGTAATATACACGGAACGAACTCGCAGTCAAATTAGCTAAAGAGGGAGGGAGATTACCACAAGAGAACCATCTGGTAGCTACGGTGAAGCCAATCCATCATCAAAGGCTAGTACCGATTATGGAAACAAGAACACCAAAGTAGAACGAGAGGGACGGATACCTCCAACTAACAAGGAGGGATCAATTCATCATACTTCGCCTACGCACTGGCCCCAACAAAATGATAAACCACATATTTACAAACTCAAATAGGAACTACCACCAATGCCACTGTACCATGGATAACATGTCAACAAAACATGTTCTACAGGATTGCCCCCAGTACACAGACCTGAGAAGGACAATGTGGTCCACACCCACCTCCCTGGAAGAGAAACTATTCTGGGCATCGAATCACTTAAACAGACAGCTGCCTTCATAATAGAGACCGGAGTCCTGGTCTGAATGACGTCATGATCGCCGCAGAAGATGAAGAAGCTTCTTTCTTTGACGTCACATAGCGAGATATGGAAATGAAATGCTTATAACCATCATCCCTCTAGTCGCAAAATGTGTAATGACATTCCTCCTTATCTTGAACCCAAATTACAAGCACCTAGCACCAGTGGGGCACTCAGTGTTACATTTCGGGAAGTCGGTTCATTATTGAGAAAAAAGATTTAAGTGCCCCCCCCCCCCCCCCCCTTTTCCAATGTGACGAGGTTAGGGCATAGAGCCTTCCCTTTTCATTACTGTCAAGAGTTCTTTTGCGTGCTAAACTTTAACGTGGGATCTGCATTTTGTAATCAGTCTCCGTAGGATTAACTACTCAATCTTACGTACATTGAGATATGGGGGATCACTGACAGAAGAAAGAAACAAAAAACTCCGATCGTTCCAAATGTGGTCGGAGCCGGATATGCAACGATATTATTTTGAACATTGTGTGCAGGGAGAGATACAAGAGAGCTGCCAATCTGCACAATTTAACCCACATCGGCTGATCTGGGTATGCAGGTTTTGTTGACACGTGTTTCTCATTCACAGCTTTCTTAGCATTTATTTGTAACATGATATGAGAAGGCGTTGGCAATATACAAGGATATAATAGGCCAATCTGGCATCTTATTATAGTATGCAAATGTTTGTTTTAATTAAGTTTCAAACTCAAGGCCAGCCACAAGAAGTGCATTTTTTATTGTATTTCTTCCCTTGTAGGGGCGAGTACTGGCCCCTGCTTCTCCAAATGACGTGGACTTTTGTACGAGGAAATTTATGACTTCAATCGCATTTTACGACATGGCGTTTTATGGGATATCTTTTGTATAGCGGCCTTACACAATAAAAGTACAGATTGAAGGGCGTTCCTCAAAGTAGTCAGGTCTTCCGAGTTTGTGTTCGTAACCCGATGCTACAATCATGAGTACAAAAATAAAAATGGCAGTCTAGTAAAATAACTAAACTAATATATATATATACTTCTTACTATACCCCTTACAAGTAAACTACCGCTGCTACTTAATGTTTGTATTTCGTCCTAAGTCTTCACTTTAGTATATATATATATATAGATATTATATATATATATATATATATATATTAGTTTAGTCATTTTACTAGACTGCCATTTTTATTTTTGTTTTGGATTTTTCGTTACTGGTTAGCTATGTAGGATTAGTTTTTCACTTACATATCCGTGTGTGCGTGTGTGTTTTTTTTTTTTTGTTCCTGCTGAAGGCCTATTGGGCCGAACGTCGTTCAAATCTGTGTCGTCTACTAATCACGTAAAGCTTCTAACACACCATTTTTTCTATTTTTTTTTTTCTAATTTCCAATCATGAGTACACATGCGCGAAAGACATCGCCAATGATAGCTATCTTACAGTAGCTGAGTTGGCCGTTTGTGCTCTAGCGTTGGTTATCGTGGCAAGCGAGTACGGGTTCGATCCTGCTTAGGACCACCTATTGTTCTTTGTGCTTTCTTCTGTTGTTGAATTTTATGATCCCTTTCCCAGCGTGTTGTAAACATACTCTTCCCCTGAAATGATTGGCTGATCTATCCCTCAGAAGTTTTCCTGCATTATAATATTCATTTATTATTATTTGTCTCTAGTCAGTCCTGAGAGATACGATCAGAAATGAAGAACTGAGAAAAAAGCTAGAAATAGCCCCCGCCATAGAATATATAGGAAACAACAGATAACATGGGTTGGCCACGTGACAAGGGAGAAAATTAAAACACAACGCAACGAGCCTTCAGCAAACGTTGTGAGAACACCAGACCCAAGGGTCGACCACGACCAAAGATGGATCGAATGGATATCAGAAGCAGTGGAAACATAACAGCAGTAGAGGCCATCAGAAGAGCAAAAGACCGCAAATTATATCTCCACTCGACGCTGAAATGCAGATGAGAAGGAAAGAAGAAGAGGAAGAAGTCAGAAGGTTCGCGGATGTAGACACGCCTGTAACGATCGAGAGTCCCACCACCCCCCGCCCCCGTGATCTCAGGGTAGGTGAGAATTAAATCTTATCAATTTGGGCCATAGAAAGAAAGTACAAGTGCAAAGGACAACGGGGTGGGGTTCGATCCCAACCGACGGCTTCCTGGTTCACCCAGCCTTAAATGGGTACCGATTTTTTTTCTGGGAAAGTAAAGCAGCACGGGCGTAATACCGACCACATTACCCAAAAACCAGTGCTGAAGGTCTGTAAATATAGGTCACTAACACCATATTTCCCTATACGCCACTTGGCTGACGGGGGTACTTCACATTAGGGGATCTGGTTGGTCTCGAGACAGAGAGGTTATGGTTCAAATCCCGGCTACCACCGGTTGCTATTTTTATTTATGATTTCTCTCAGCGGCAACCACCCCTGGTCTTAGCAGCGAGGCCCGGCTTGAAACGTCAATTACTCCAACGACGGAAAAAAATATGAGTACCGTCCGAAACCGGAGTTATCTGCCTGTGCGGCGGGGACCCCTGTGACACGGCTGCCAGGGAAAACGGATTAACACGCAAATTCAGTTCCTAGTCTCTAGGGACTCCGTCAGAG